>JASVEL010004519.1:0-82215 GCA_032618575.1 Nicotiana noctiflora
ACCGACAAACTGACTGAAAGAGCTTCACGAGAAGATGTGCTTCCCATCACTTAGTTACTAGAAGGATGGAAGACTGAATTTGGTAGATACGATAAAACTTATCGCAATCAAGAAAAGGGACAATGAACTTGCATAAGGAAAGTGCTCCAGAATCTCTTAGATAAACAATAGAGTATAAAGAAACTGATATCCCAAATCACCTTTATAGACAACATAAATAATTTTGGGAAAATCGATAGATATCATTAACTGCATATCTAACCGTCAAAACGATTCGATTCTATCAAGATATGTGCCGCCATCGTGAACACCATAAAGTGCCCACTCGACTTCAGTCATCATCTCACTAACCAAGTGAACGTAGAGTATTGCCAATATGGGCAGAACATACCACACGCCCCCAAAATTCCAAACACACCACTTACATCGTATTCGGGCACGCTGCGTACGGCTTGTCTCCCATCGCTGATGACAGTCGCATATCAAAATGAACCTATAGATTAGGACGTGATCAATTTCTGATCCCGCCCTAATCATACTAAAGGCGTCATATGTCCTCACGACGAGGGGGAGCCCAAGGACTCGATTCTATGAAAAAATGATGCTGAGGAACTCCATGAAATTCGAACCGCCGCCATGAAAGACACGACCTCGACCAGAGCGATGGCCATCAGTTCCTTATTCAGAATTTTCTACATCATGGTCGAGGAATTCCGCTCATCAAGCCCGAGCGCGAGACGACCTCGATGAGCGGAATGGCTAACTATATGGGTCGAAATCCGACCCTATAATAATCAATGAATTTAATCACTTTTCTCTATTAATTCAAGACTAATAAATGGCATAACCGCTCCTAATTAACATCACTTGATGCCCGTCTAAGGTGGTCGCTAAGGCTACAACCCATCCACTATGTCGAAAATAACCTTTTAACATGGTCCCGGCCACTGAATGTCAGCTCATGTAGCTTATAATTATAAATACCAAGATAGGAAGTCAAAAGGGGGGTTCCACTACTTCCCCATGGGGACTCTAAAACCAGAGAAAGAAGAAATGAGAGAGAATCAAAACTACACAAAGGAAATAGAAGATCAAAAGAAAATATGATTGTAAGGCTTTGAACTTCAATATGGGGAGGCAGACCACCCTATTATCATCAATAAAGATCATCCATATCTTCGACTACTATAAGTATTATTCTTAATTATCATTTTCTTTACTTGATCCTCGATTTATTACGACTTGCTATGATTGGCCCTTAATCCATACATATTATCTTGTACTCATAGAATAACCGATAACTTTTGAGTTCAACAATAATATCGACAATATCGCAACCCTTCAGTTGTTTGATCTATATGAGAATTAATACCCAATTTCAGTAAGGCCAAGATGGCGTCTATACTCAGATGAATAAAACCCATTTGATTTCTTTAGTGGATGTTGCTGTGACCTAGCCTGTAGATGAACAAGAAGTACTTTGAACAACTCACCAATAATTTTGGGCGGAGAGGTGATGTGATTGCCCAGGTTAAAAGAATGACCGAAAAATATACTTTGAACCCCAAAATTTTAAAGTCGATATTGTAGACAAAAGAACTAAACATCATACTCAAATAACGCAAAGGGTATCTATTATTAATATTCTTTTGTGAATAATTAGTTGTAATTAGCTGGAATAAATCACATAAAGAGTCATCAATTAATGTACTAAATATCCTTTAATGGGAGATAATTTTAATATTAGTTAAAGGGTAATTTGGTCATTTAGTTTTTAAAGGGTATTTTAGTAAACTAACTTCACCTAAAAGTGTTCATGCTTATAATATAATATGATGATAAATGAGATAAATTAATTATGGAAGGTGCGGCAGCTCGTAGCTTTATTAACATTTGGGCCAACTCATTTAAGCGAACAATACAATTATTGGGTCGGGACAGTTTAAACTCATTTAGCCTATCAAATTAAGGGATTATTTTTCCTTTCTATACAATATTTATAACTTATTTATCAAAATTATTTTAGTTTTGTATATTACCCAACCTAAATAAAAATTACTTACAAATTATATGCAATTCATTATTAGTGCCTTAAATTAGAAAATTTAATTTCATTCTTTTTTTCCCCTCTCATCTCCTCTTTTCTCACTTCCGCCTCTCTCATTAATTATTCTTTCTTTTTTCACACACTCTCTCTCTCTCACACACGCAAAATAATAATGCCTAAAAGTTATTTTATGCCAATACTGGTTTGCCCTTTTCTTTTTTACATTGCTACCCACTAAGTATGGGACTTTAACAATGCAAGAATGTTAGTGACTTCAAACTTGTGACACTTTGATTTGTAGTGTGCTTTCTTGTTGGATTATCCTGTAGTTTGATAGTCTTTTTCAAGAGATGAATTCAGCACCTAGTTAGAAGGTCGTAGAAATTGAAGATTCGACCACTAATCTATCATAAAGCTTGAATTCAAAATTGAATTTTCAAAAATTATTATTTGTTTGGATTGAGTGTTGTTGCAAACAATTGAGAGTATTGTTTGGAGTTTATATTACAATTTTGAGGGTGTTTGGTGAAGAATAGACTTAATTTTAGCTAAATTTGATATTGAAACTCATAGAAAAGGAAGAAGAAGACATGACATACATGTACTATTGGTTGAATTGATCACAATTTCCTTTAAATAGCGGATTTACGTGTTAACAATTAAGATACGGCATTGTTGACTTTGTGTTAGAGAGTTTGGTATGCTGTGATTTTTGAAGGTCGGTCAAACTATTGAAAATTACCATTTGGACTTTAAACCTTTTATTTTGATGAAACTCAATGAGCATTTCATAATACCTACATATTAAATTGGAAATTTTACCACCTATAGAATAGGTTAAGACCTAATTATAACATATAAATACCTTTTCAAAATTTTACATAATATAATAACCTTTTCTATTTTTGTAGCAAAAAATCAAAATTTAATGATTTCCTATATTTAAGCCTTATTTTTCTCAATCCAATATAACTCCCCCGTAAAATTTTATTTTCTCTTTCATCTTAATACATCTTTTCTTAAAACTTCCCAAACACACTTATTCCGTATCTCTCAAATCACTCTCCTCCCCTAATACTCTTCTTCTCTTCTCCCGCTTCAGCCGACATCCAACTTCTTCCATTGTCGAGGGTTTAATTTTCTTCATCAAATTTCTACAGAAATACAAGTATTAACAGGTATATTTGTGTTATTGTTCCCTTCCTTCATTGTTGCATTTCGCCATTGTTGACATCCTCCATTGTCCTTTGTTTTTTCTATTTTTCGTTAATTTTTTTTCTTTATATTTTCATTATTTCGTTCTCAATCAACAGGATTCTTCTATAATGACACATGCAACGCCATCTAAGAGATTACCAAGAGGTATACCCACCAAAATTCTCAATTTTGATGGGCCATCTTTCTCATTGCAATTGACACAATCCGAGTCTAATTTTGGGGATGTTTCGGCTTCAAAATTTGTTGAAAAGAGGAGTAAATCACAACATGACAAGTCTAAAGAAGTTCAAGTTGATAAATCTCCAAAAGAAACCAAAAATCAAATTGTGTCAAAAAGGAAAACCCCTATAAAAGCTTCAAGAAACAAAAAGGTAATACCTATGTTGAATATACAGTTATCGATTTCGGCTATTTTATTCTAAATTTTTATATTTGAAGTTTCAAGTGTTTGATTGTATTCATATGTATAATTGGGTATTTTTGATTCATACATGGTGTCTTAGTTATGTTTATTCCACTATGCATAGCTATTTATCGATTTAATTAGTTTTTTCGGAATTATTCATTTTGATGTTCTGTTCATGAAATTGTATTCATATGTATTTGTATGTATTTGTACTAATTAATGTTTCCTGTAATCTGTGTTATTCCCAGTATGCATAGCCAAGTTTTTTTTCAATTTGAAGTGTTATTCCAGTAGTAATAATAGTTATATGCATATGTATATAAATGTATTTATGTTATATAAATGAACTTATGAATAGTTTTATACAACATATACTAGTAGTGTATTTATATGTATTAACTTATATCTTTTTATTGTTAACTACAGGGATTAGATTTGTTTGTTAAGAACCAGCCAAGATTAGCACCCCATATTAGTAGTTATACTAATACTGAGATAGTATCCCACCTAAAAGACAAACTTACTCCCGAACAATACCAACAGTTCAGTCATACTGTCTTTGGGCCATTCCTTCAGATGAAAGCGATGTGATGTTCAACATCAACTGTTTAGATGCTTCATGTCTCTTCAGTTAAACGGAACCCCAAGCAATGTATTTGGATTATATGTAAATGGTACTGAGTTGCACTTCACATTAAGGGAGTTTCTGATCGTGACTGGACTAAAATGTGTATGCGAAGATGTAGATTTTGAGTTCGGTGAAAGTATGCCTAACAGGCTTGTTGTGAAATATTTTGGTGGTGCTAATACAGTCAAGAAGAAAGATATGATTGAATGCTTCAACAACAAGGCATGGGGTATTGATAATGACGAGGATGCACTGAAGATCGCATTGTTGTATTTCTTTCATACCTTCATATTTTCATCTGAGAAGAGCATTGCGTCTATTCCCAAGTTGCATTTTGATTTAGTCGAGTCGGGGCGTTATTCTGAATATCATTGGAGTGTTAGCACATTTTATATGTTGATAAATTCTATGAGCAAGAAGATGGACAGTGTCAAGAAATATTACAAGATAGCTGGGATGCCCCTAGCTATGCAAGTATGGTTTTACGAGTGTTCTTCTTTGGTCGATTCCAAGATTGCTGTTCGTGTTGGAGATGTTGTCCCAAGAATTCTCAACTGGAAATCCGCCAACTTTTTCATATCTGATGAATGGAATGTTCAGTGACACTGGAAACAAGGTAATATACAATTGTTATTATATTTTTATCAATATTCTGTTGCTATATATTCATATACATAACTGTTATATACATATTAATACATATTAATACATATAGTTCCTTTTATATTGATACAGTTAAATACATTGATATAGAACTGTATTTTAATTTATACTTTTACTTTTCTCCAGATTGTTTTCAATAACATTAAGCCTCAAGGAATAGAGCTTGCTGCACTACAGATTCCCCATGGGTGTATATATAATGAGAAAATACAAAATGCTGCTCATTCACACAAAACAGAAGATGATAGTGATGACTTCTCTTCTACACCCAATCTGCGTTTTAAGAGAAAGCTTTCTAAGAGTCTTGGTCCTTCATCAACATCACCAAATAAGAAGTTCAAGGAAAGGGCCAAGATTTCTACAGGAGAAAGGGTATATCAGCAAAAGGTTTCTCCTGTTGGTGTGTTAGATATGCAACACTGTCACGACCCAAACCCTGGTCGTGATGGCGCCCAACACTATGCTAGGCAAGCCCGACCATATTATCCCTTAAACCAGCCAGTTATTAATTCCAATTAATCAAATTAAACTTAAACATCAAATGATCATATCAGGTGATATGCGAGATAGTAAAAGCATACAAAATACAGTCCCATCCATATCGTGGTGTCACGAGACTGAGCCTCTACAGAATAACATCCTAATACAAACAAGTCTAGACAAAAAGAAATTAACAAGATGATAAATAAGGAGAAAACAGGATCTGCGGACGCTGGCAGCTACCTCGTAGTCTCCGCAAAAGTAGACAAGGATCAGCAGCTACAATATCTCAACTGCTCTCGGGCACCTGTGGAATCTGCACAAAAAGTGCAGGGAGTGGGGTGAGTATATTTCAACTCAGTGAGTAATAATGATAAACAATAACTGAAAGTAAGAACTCAAGTACTATCACTAAACGGTTCTAAGGCAACCCTCACAGGTACGTCATCACTGTAGTAAGTACTCTGATCTCCAGTCCACATCTATCTCTACAGGATCCCACACTGATCAAACCCTCACTCGTACCCCTACGGTGTACAGCCATCTCAATATATGAAGACACATACATATGTCTATAATGTATAAGTATTTAAGTAGGTAATAGGATATGAAAAAGTATAATGCTGCGGCGTGCAGCCCGCTCCAATACATATACCGCTGCGGCATGCAACCCACTCCGTTTAACGTCGACGATGCTCACTCGGGGTGTATACAGACTTCAGAGGGGCTCCCTAGGCCCAAGCGCTATGATATTGCGGTGTGCAGCCCGATCCACACATGTATTACTGCGGCGTGCAATCCGATCCAATATATATATATATATATATATATATATATATATATATATATATATATATATATATATATATATATATTTATACCGCTCTGTGGCGCGCGGCCCGATCCCATAATATACACCGGTGCTCACCGAGAATGTGTGCATACTCGGACTCCGAAGGGGCTCCTACGACCCAAGAGCAATAATACCGCGGCGTGCGATCCGTCCCACATGTATATTACATGTATATTACTGCAACGTGCAGTCCGATCTAATATATATATTGTTGCGACGTGCAATCCCCTCCAATGTATATACTGCTGCGACGTGCAGCCCGATCCAATATAGGTATATATGTAATACCTCATAATGGGTCCTCGACCCTATCCCAGTCAGTATATGCTTGGCCTCTCAGGCCCAATATAATATATCTCAGTGGGTCCTCTACCCTAACTCAGTCAATATAGACCCGGCCTCTCAGGCTCACTCAGCTAGAATAGGGAATTCCACACTAGGTAGTTCTTTCAAAGTACACCTCTAGTACTGGCTCGTAATATGCTATACAGTTGTAATTATGGCTGAGTGTATGTTCCCAACATGATATAAGGGTCACCTAGCTCTATAGGTTCCCTAATACTCTATAGATCGACACACGGCCCCCAACATGGCTATTAGCCCAATTACACAGTTATAATCTCATTAACAGTCATAAAACACAGTATTCTATTAGCCAGGAAGGACCAAGTCCGAACCCTCAATCACAATGTCACCACGCCCGTCATAGAACGCGTGTCTCATCTCAATATAGCACTGTGAAGTGCCAGTACGGGGTTTCAAACCCTCAGTACATTGTTTACTACTACCACTCACTTCGAACCGGTAGAAGCTTCAATCCGCCTTGCGCTTGCCTTGCAAATCAATCTCCTCGGATTCCAAATCTGCTCAAAATCATAGAGAATGCATCAATATATGCTAATTTCACGCAATTCATTCGAAATAACCCAAATTGTATCAAAACCCACAAAGTTGTCAAAACCCGACTTTTGGTGCGCTTCTCAAAAAATGATAAAAGTTACATATTCGGAACCCTCGTCTCAATACGAGTCTAGGCATATAAAATTTACCAAATTCGGACTCCATTTGCCTGCTCAAATCGGTATTTTTTTACAATTTTAGGCCTAGGGCTAAAACCCACCTTTAATCCTCCATTTTCATAGAAATAATCCATCATTTCATGATAAAAGCGTGTAATTAAACCATGAAACTTACCTCCGACAATACCCCGATGATCTCCCAGCTATTTCCCTTCACTTCCTCTCTCTAGGCTTCAAAAATGGAGGGTTTTGCAAATGAACTCGTAATGAAATGTTTCTGGTTTTAAATTCACTGAATGGGCCATTTACTCTACGCGTTCGTGTTCACTCCCACACGTTCGCGATGCCCAGCTCCGGCTTAACCTTCGCGAACACGACCTCTCCAACGCGTTCGCGATGAACAAGTTCCCAGCCACCTGATTTTCCTTCAACGCGTTCGCGATACCCTTCACGCGAACGCGATGCACACCCTCATGCACCTACGCGAACGCGACCTCCTGAACACAATCGCGAAGCTCAAGAATCCTGGCCTACGCTAACGCGATACCCAATCTCGCGAACGCGATGCTTTGACCCGCCTGGCCTTCGCGAACGCGGCCCATGCCACGCGAACACGAAGGCTTAAATTATGCCCAGTGATCTACAATTTACAGCAGACTTCTCATTGCTTCAAAACGCCGGATGATGGTCCGGATTCACCCCGAGGCCCCCGGGACCACAACGAAAACCACCAACATAGTTCAAAAAATGATACGAACTTGTTCCAAGCATAAAAATACCATCCCAAACATCAAAATCACCAATTACACACGGATTCAAGCCTAAGTTTCTTCAAAACTTCCAAAACTAACATTCGATCAAAAACCCGACCAAACGACGTTCGAATGACCTGAAATTTTGCAGACATATCCAAAATCACATAACGAATCTACAGGAACTGTCGGAATTCCATTCCGACCCCCGGATAAAAATATCACCTACCGTTTGGATTTCGCCAAAATTCAACCTTAGCCAATTCAAGCCTATTTCTACACCAGACCTCCAAATTCAATTCCGATTGCTCCCCTAAGTCACAAATCACTTCCCGGAACTAACCGAATAATCAGAATCTGATTTCGAGCCCTCTAACTAAATAGTCAACTCCGGTTTGACTCTCCTTATTCAAGTTTCCTTTAAAAAGGCTATATGCCTCACTTTCAATCCAATTCACTCCTAAATCCCCCGATAGACTCTAACACTGATATAAAAGTATAAACCATGTAATTACAACACAACGGGTTGGTAATTCCCTTGACGACGAGCCGGGTCATCACAAACACAAAAGTGGGAATGACGATCAGCTCCCAGATGTTAATAAAGATGAAGTATCTGCTTTGAGGAAAGACATTAATGAAAATATGTAAGTATTTTCTCTTAGATTTGTTTTTTAGAGTTTAATGCTATATTTTTAAGTAATCTTATAATTGTTTTATACTTTTAAGGTTGTTGGTGAGTTTAGTTCTCTTAGAACATTGATAACTGATAACTTCAAGATGATTTCACACCATCTTCAACAAAATCAGCCAAGCCAGCCCATTTGGAGAGATGATGGTGGCATTCACAGTGAGGCCAGAGATAATCATGAGGTTTAATATCAATTTAATTCCATTGCTCAACTGTTATTTTAGTAAGTCTATATATGTATTTAAACCTTTAAATCAAAATATATATATATATATACGTAGATGTATTCAAAGTACTGTATTTAAATATATAATAGTAATGTATTTAGATGTATATATATATATATATATATATATATATATAGATGTATTCAAAGTACTATATTTAAATATATAATAGTAATGTATTTAGATGTAAAGGTGAACTTATATCAGGATGATTCAACATATAATGATAATGTATTTAACTGTATTAACATGTATACTTTTTATATATATAACAAAAGCAGACTTCCAAGCCAGACGAACCATCCAAAATACCATCTACCACTACGGACTTCTATGTTTCACAATTTGAACTAGACGACAAGTTTCTACCCAGTTAAATACCTAAAACTAGAATAGTGGTTCATAGTAGTGCCATAAAGGATGAAGTTACACTTGTGCAAGTCCAAAGGAACAGGCGACCAAGTAGATGGAACTCTTCGCCTTACCAATCTAAATTCGACTCAAGAGGTTAGTGATCTTTCAAACGTAATATTCATCTTTCAATGTTATTGAAATATTTATATTAGTTCATAACCAAAAACAACTTATACAGCATGTTCCTTTGTTAAGTTGACACCAATATTTGAGCAAAGTCACCCGTTTGAGGAATATTCAATAACGGGGCCTAAACCTATGTTGCTCATCCAAGAATATGTAAAGTGGGTTCGTGTTGGTCTACTAGCAAGACATGATCAGAAGTGAGTTTAACATAATTTATTGTGTTATGATTTTCATTAGTTTAATGTCTAGAAATAACTAATGTTATACAATACTTGCAGAGGTAATCTTGAAGACCATTACAAGAAAAACAAGTCTACACTTCACATTTCAATGGATTTTGGTGTTGACCAAGTTATTTCAAAAAACTGGTTTTACCTTCTGTCAATCGATGGAAAGTTATGGGATGACAGCGTAAGTTTTTCATTATTTATATTATTCTGTGTTCATTCCAAGAATATTCTGGTTTTACCTTCTGTCAAAACTGTATTGAATAAACATGTATTAATCTGTATTTAAGTGCTAGTAGTTGAATGCTTAACTGCTTCTTCATATGTTAATGCATTAGCTAAGCTTGTAGTTATTAGCTGCTAAACAGTTCTTGATAAACCATATAGTGAATTTGATGAATATGTGCTATAATTCGCTGTATTTGAAAGGTTCTTGAGTTTTATTTTTTTGACGTTCATTTTTTATATCTGAATAAAATGAAAAAGGTGTCAAACTTGCTGTATTGAGGGACTATATAGCAGACAGTCTGTATCAACATGTATTAAACTATATTAATACATGTTTTCATCTGTTTTTTTATTTTATTTTTGTGACGACCCAAAGGGTCATCACTTATTTTATTAAACATTTCGAGCTTCTGAGGTCTTGAAAACCTCATTTATAGTTGCCTCGATTTGCGTGCACAGTTCGGGCACGAAGCTGGAAAATTTTTATGTTGAAATATGTGAAAAATTTGAGGAATTTTGATATTAATAGTGATATGGTTGACTTTGGTCAATATTTTTGATAAACGGACCCGGAACCGTGATTTGACGATCTCAGAAAAATCCGTAGAAAAATATGGAACTTGGGCGTATGCCCATAATTGAAATCCGAGGTCTAGAACCCAGGTAAAAGAATTTTTCTGTTAAATTGTTTTCTGAAAATGTTTAAGGAAAATGAAACTGAAATTTGATTGAAAAGTGGTGATATCGGGCTCGTATTTTGGTTCCGACACCCGATACAGGTCAAATATATTGGTTAAGCGCTTCCTGTAAAGTTTGGTTGAAAACGGACGTCGTTTGACGTGTTTCGGCCTTAAATTGGAAATTTTGGAAATTATGAAACTTGAAAGAATTCTTGAGTTTTAAGGCTCAATTCATTGATTTTGATGTTGATATTGGCGATGTGATCACACGAACAAGTTTGTAATGTGTTTTTGATGTTGTGTACATGTTTTGTTTGGAGCCCCGAGGGCTCGGGTGAATTTTGGATAGGCCACGAGATCAATTTTTCATGTTAGAAAGTTGCTTTCAGCACCTGATCTGCAGAGTTGAAAATGCGAACAAATGTTAGCAAATGCGAATTCGCAAATGGGAACAAAAGTTAGCAAATGCGAATTCGCAAATGCGAACAAAAGAATATTCTGCCTGTGTTCGCAAATGCGAACAATAGTCGCAAATGCGAACTTCCCAATATTCTACCTGTGTTCGCAAATGCGAACAATAGTTCGCAAATGCGAACTTCCCAATATTTTTCCTGTGTTCGCAAATGCGAACAATAGTTCGCAAATACGAACTTCGCAGTTTTGTCTTAGCTTCGCAAATGCGAACAAAAGTTCGGAAATGCAAACTTCCCAGCCTTAGCTTATTTTCCAAACTCCAGAAATTGGTCGGGGTTCGCAATTGCGAACCCATGTTCGCAAATGCGAACACAGAGACCTGTAAATCACGATTTCCAGCTTCATTCTTGACATTTCACAACCCAAAAACACCCATTTGCGATTCTTCACGAACTCCCTCTTCTTCAAAACAATTGTAAGTCACTTTTTACTTAATTCTTTCAATTCCTAACAACATTAAACATGTTTTTCAATAGAAATCAAAGGTTTTCATGGTAGAATTTCTTGTTTTTGGTAGAATATAGGATTTTTCATGAATTAGGAAATTGGACCTCGAATTGAGGTCCGATTTTGAAACAAATCATATACTTGAACTCGTGGGGGGATGGGTAACCGGATTTTGGTCCGAACCCCGAGTTCCGACCATGTGGGACCGGGGTCGAAATTCATTATTCCGGGCAGAATATTGTAAAAGTTGTAATTGGCCTTATGAATTAGTTTGTGGAGTAGTATTGATGATATTAAATCAATTGTGTATAGATACGATTGGATTGGAGCCAAATTTGAAAGGGAAAGGCATTGCCACGGATTGAATTGTTCATAAACATTCGAGGTAAGTGTTTGTTCTATACTAGCTTGAAGGAATAGGAATTTAGTTATGTATAAATATTGTTGATGCAGAGATTATTGGCTAAATGCCGGTAATATATATATTTATGAATTGGGATCGTGTGGCGCGTCGACCACTTATATATTTATGAATTGGGATCGTGTGGCGCGCCGACCGCTTATATAATAAGAAATGGGATCGTGTGGCACGCCTACCACAAAGTGATTTAAATCTTGGCATTGACCATAGTTGCCGGTAGCCTATTGATATATTTGGGAGCGGGTGGTACGCCTACCACAAGACATAATCTATTGATATATTTGGGAGCGGGTGGTACGCCTACCACAAGATATAATTACTGTGATAGTTGGGAGCGTGTTGTACGCCTACCACGAGATATGAAATGAAAAAGGAATTGAGACATGAAAGTAAGATTTATTCTGTTGACTAGATTATTCTGGATATCACGAGTTATTGACTGATATTTTGAGAGCAGAGTCTTTCCTTATAAATGTTTATTTTTGTACATGTATATATATATTGCTACTGTACAGGTTTATGTGGGTGACTGACCATAGTCTCGTCACTATTTCGCTGGGATAGGCCAGGCACTTACCGGCACATGGGGTCGATTGTGCTGATACTACACTCTGCGCTCTTTTTGCGCAGATACAGCTTACGGACAACAGCAGCGGCAGTAGCGATTGTGGATATTCCAACTACTGAGACTACGAGGTAGCCTTGCAGGCGTCCGCAGGACCCGTTGTCTCTTCTATCTATGTATTTCATTCCGTTATCTCATGTATTCGAGATAAACAGCTTATATTTCTTTCAAACAACTGTGTGTATTATTCTTAGAAGTTCGTGAGTATTGTGACACCAGTCTTGGGTAGTGTAACATGTTTGGGGTTTTCTTTATCATATTTGATAAGATTGACTAAGTCTTCCGCTAAGTTTAATTATTCCGCTGTGATTTATATGTTTTTAATTTTAAAGTCTTAATAAGAATTTGGTAATTAATGGAGGTGTAATTAATATCTGGCTTGCCTAGCTTCCACTAGTAGGCGCCATCATGACCCCGATGGTGGGAAATCCGGGTCGTGACAAGTTGGTATCAGAGCACTAGGTTGCATAGGTCTCACAACTCACGAACAACCTTAGTAGAGTCTGAAGGATCGGTACGGAGACGTCTGTATTTATCCTCCATAGGATACAGAGTTAGGAAAATTTTCCCTTTATTCTTTCCAGTCGTGCGACTTGATCTTTCAAATATTAATTGAACTTCTATTCTGTCCTTTCGCAGATGGTGAGGACACGCGCTTCTTCGTCCGCTGACCAGCAGCCCGAGCCCCAGGCAGCTCCCGTGAGGGGCAGGGACCGAGGCCGTATCAGAGGCCGTGGTAGGGGTAGAGCTCAGCCCCCGGCAGCTACTCCAGAGGTGGAACCTTATATTGAGATTGACGAGGAGGTTCCAGTCCCAGCAGCTCCAGTGGGCCCAGCTCAGGTCCCAGGAGAGGCTTTATTTACCCCGGATCTTCGGGAGGCTTTGGTCAGAATAGCGGGATTTATGGACAGCGTTGCCAGAGCAGGCTTATTATCCGTTGCACCAGCCGCTTCTCAGGCTGGAGGAGGGGCCCAGACTCCTATTGCTCGTACTCCAGAGCCAGTAGCTCCTCAGCCTCAGGCACCAGTGGTTCAGCCAGCTATGGCCACTCAGTCAGGTACCACGGCTCATGCCGGAGATGGAGCGGCCATGACTTCTGATTCTTTATGGAGACTTGATCGATTCTCCGAGCTGTTTACCACTACTTTCAGCGGTGCCACATCAGAGGATCCTCAGGATTTCTTATTCAGTTGCCACGAGATTCTCAAGACTATGGGGATTGTGGAGTCCAATGGGGTTGACTTCTGTACATTCAGGCTTTCAGGATCCGCCAAGACTTGGTGGAGGGATTATTGCTTGACTCGACCAGCAGGGTCCCCAGCTCTATCATGGGATCAGTTTGCAGAGCTATTTCTTGAGACGTTTCTCCCTGCTACTCAGCGGGATGCACTTCGGAGGCAGTTTGAGCGCCTCCATCAGGGCACTATGACGGTCACTCGGTATGAGACGAGATTTGTTGATTTGGCTCGTCATGCAGTGGTGATACTCCCCACAGAGCGGGAGAGGGTCCGCATGTTTATAGATGGGCTTAATCAGCCAAATAGGCTTCAGATGGCGATGGGAATGAGGAGTGACATATCATTTCAGGAGGCAGCTAATGCAGCACGCAGGGTTGAGATGGCTCTTGCTCGGGGAGGTGGTTATTCTTCGGACAAGAGGCCTCGTCATTCAGGCAGGTTTAGTGGTTCTTCTTCTGGTGGCAGAGAATCTTTTGACAGAGGCCATCCTCCTAGGCCTTATCAGTCAGCTCTTCAGGTTTCTCATGATGCTTCAGGTGATCGTAATTCTCAGCCACGCTACTCTGATCAGCAGCCTATCAGTGCACCACCACTTCGCTATTTTCAGCAGCCGAGGGCTTGTTTTACGTGTGGTGATCTTAGGCACATTGCAAAGTATTGCCCTCGAGCTTCTGACAGATCTCAGCAGCAGGGTTCTCATGCCATGATTCAGGCCCCAGTTCCCCCACAACCTGCCCAGCCAGCCAGAGGCGGGGGTAGAGGGCATAGAGGTGGAGGTAGAGGTCATAGAGGCGGAGCTCAGACCGATAGAGGTAGTGACCAGCCAGCAGCCGATCGTCCTAGAGATACTGCTCCGGGTGGTGGGGCACAGCCCCGATGTTATGCACTTCCCGACAGACTAGAGGCTGAGTCTTCTGATGCCGTCATTACAGGTATTATTTTGGTTTGTGATAGAAAGGCATCCGCATTATTTGACCCCGGGTCTACATATTCGTATGTGTCTTCCTATTTTGCACCATACTTGATTCAGCCCAGTGATCCACTGAGTGTTCCTGTTCATGTGTCTACACCAGTAGGCAATTCTATTGTGGTTGATCGAGTTCATCGGTCATGTATTATAGTAATTGAGGGTCTCGAGACCCGTGCTAATTTATTACTCTTAAATATGGTGGACTTTGATATTATACTAGGCATGGACTAGCTATCTCCATATCATGCTATTTTAGATTGCCATGCCAAGACTATGACTTTAGCTCTGCCAAATTTGCATCGTATAGAGTGGAAGGGAATTTCAGGTCATACTAGTCGTAATGTTATTTCTTATGTTAAGGCTCGGCGTATGGTTGGAAAGGGATGCTTGGATTATTTGGCCTATGTCCGTGATTCTAGTGCTGAGGTTCCTTCTATTGACTCTGTGCCTGTGGTTCGCGAATTTCCTGAAGTATTTCCTTCAGACTTACCGGGTATGCCGCCCGATAGGGACATTGATTTTTGCATTGACTTGGCTCCAGGCACTCAGCCCATTTCCATTCCCCCATATCGTATGGCTCCGCTAGAGTTAAAAGAATTGAAGGAACAGTTGCAGGATTTACTTGAAAAGGGTTTCATTAGACCCAGTGTTTCGCCGTGGGGTGCACCAGTATTATTTGTAAAGAAGAAAGATGGTTCGATGAGAATGTGCATTGACTATCGACAGTTAAACAAGGTGACTATCAAAAATAAATATCCACTTCCGCGAATTGATGATTTATTTGACCAACTTCAGGGTGCCAAGGTATTTTCAAAGATAGATTTGAGATCTGGCTATCATCAGCTGAAGATTAGGGCATCCTGATGTCCCTAAGACAGCGTTCCGCACTCAGTATGGACATTATGAATTTCTGGTCATGTCTTTTGGGTTGATAAATGCTCCAGCAGCTTTTATGGAATTAATGAATCGGGTGTTCCAGCCTTATTTAGACTTGTTTGTAATAGTCTTCATTGATGACATATTAATATATTCCCGCAGTCAGGAGGAGCATGCGCAACATCTCAGAGTGGCCTTACAGACTCTGAGAGATAGCCAGCTATATGCAAAATTTTCAAAGTGTGAATTTTGGCTAAGTTCAGTTGCATTCCTGGGTCATATTGTGACGGCAGCAGGTATTCAGGTTGATCCGAAGAAAATTGAGGCAGTCAAGAACTGGCCTAGACCGACATCAGCCACAGATATTCGGAGTTTCTTGGGGTTAGCAGGTTATTATCGCCGATTCGTAGAAGGATTTTCTTCTATTGCAACCCCACTGACCAGATTGACCCAGAAGGGTGTTCAATTTGAATGGTCCGATGAATGTGAGGCGAGCTTTCAAAAGCTCAAGACGACCTTGACCACAACACCGGTATTGGTTTTACCCACAGGTACGGGACCTTATACTGTTTATTGTGATGCTTCCCGTATTGGGCTTGGTGCAGTGTTAATGCAGGATGGCAAGGTTATTGCCTATGCTTCGAGGCAGTTGAAGATTCATGAGAAGAACTATCCAGTGCATGATCTAGAATTGGCGGCGATTATTCACGCATTGAAGATCCGGAGGCATTATTTGTATGGTGTAGCATGTGAAGTATACACCGATCATAAGAGTCTTCAGTATTTGTTTAAGCAAAAAGAGTTGAATTTGAGGCAGAGAAGGTGGCTGGAATTTCTAAAAGATTATGATGTCACCATTTTATATCATCCGGGAAAAGCAAACGTGGTGGCCGACGCTTTGAGTAGGAAGTCGGCCAGTATGGGTAGCCTTGCTTATATTCCAGTCAATCAGAGACCACTTGCTTTGGATGTTTAGTCATTGGCCAACCGATTTGTGAGGTTGGATATTTCTGAGCCTAGTCGAGTACTAGCTTGCACGATTGCTCGCTCTTCATTATTGGAGCGTATCCGCGATCAACAATATAATGATTCTTATTTATGTGACCTTAGAGATAAGGTTCAGCGAGGAGGTGCTAAACAGGTCACCTTAGATGCTGAGGGGATCTTGAGGATGCAAGGGCGCATTTGTGTGCCAAAGGTTGATGGGCTTAGAGAATTGATTCTAGAAGAAGCTCACAGTTCGCGGTATTCTATTCATCCAGGCGCAGCGAAAATGTATCAAGATTTGCGTCAACATTATTGGTAGCGCAGAATGAAAAAGGATATTGTGGCATATGTGGAACGGTGCCTTAATTGTCAGCAGGTTAAGTATGAACATCAGAGACCTGGCGGTTTATTTCAGAGAATTGAACTTCCTGAATGGAAGTGGGAGCGAATCACGATGGATTTCGTTTCTGGACTTCCGAAGACTCGGAAGAAGTTTGATGCTGTTTGGGTGATTGTTGATAGGCTGACCAAGTCAGCTCATTTTGTTCCTATTCCCACTACCTATTCATCCGAGAGGTTAGCTGAGATTTATATCAGGGAGATCGTTCGCCTTCATGGCGTGCCAATCTCTATTATTTCAGATCGAGGTGCACAGTTTACCTCACATTTCTGGAAGGAGGTTCAACGAGAGTTAGGAACGCAAGTTCAGCTAAGTACAACCTTTCATCCCCAAACGGATGGTCAGTCCGAGAGGACTATTCAGATACCGGAAGATATGCTACGGGCGTGTGTTATTGATTTTGGAGGTTCGTGGGATCAATTCCTGCCTTTGGCAGAGTTTGCTTATAATAATAGTTATCAATCGAGCATCCAGATGGCTCCTTATGAAGCATTGTATGGTAGGCGGTGTCGTTCTCCCGTTGGATGGTTTGAACCGGGAGAAGCTCGGTTATTGGGCACGGATTTAGTTCAGGAGGCCTTAGATAAAGTCAAGATTATTCAAGATAGGCTTCGCACAGCTCAGTCTAGACAAAAGATCTATGCAGACCGCAAGGTTCGAGATATAGCTTTCATGATTGGGGAGCGAGTATTGCTCCAAGTGTCGCCTATGAAGGGCGTAATGAGATTTGAAAAGAAGGGCAAACTTAGCCCTAGGTTTATTGGGCCATTCGAGATTCTTGATCGTGTGGGAGAAGTGGCATATAAACTTGCCTTTCCACCTAGCTTATCAGCTGTACATCCAGTGTTTCATGTGTCCACGCTTCGAAAATATCACGGCGATCCGTCGCACGTGTTAGATTTTAGCACTGTCCAATTGGACAAAGATCTGTCCTATGAAGAGGAGCCGGTAGCTATCCTAGATCGGCGGGTTCGACAGTTGAGGTCGAAGAGTTTTCCTTCTGTGCGAGTTCAGTGGAGGGGTCAGCCTCCTGAGGCATCGACCTGGGAGTCCGAGTCTGATATGCGGAGCCGATATCCTCATCTATTCCTTGACTCAGGTACTTCTTTCTTTTGTCCGTTCGAGGACGAACGGTTGTTTCAGAGGTGGAGAATGTGACGAACCAAAGGGTCATCACTTGTTTTATTAAACATTTCGAGCTTTTGAGGTCTTGAAAACCTCATTTATAGTTTCCTCAATTTGCGTGCACAGTTCGGGCACGAAACTGGAAAATTTTTATGTTGAAATATGTGAAATATGTGAAAAATTTAAGGAATTTTGATATTAATAGTGATATGGTTGACTTTGGTCAACATTTTTGATAAACGGACCCGGAACCGTAATTTGACGGTCTCAGAAAAATCCGTAGAAAAATATGGAACTTGGGCGTATGCCCAGAATTGAAATCCGAGGTCTAGAACCCCGGTAAAAGAATTTTTCTGTTAAATTGTTTTCTGAAAATGTTTAAGGAAAATGAAATTGATATTTGATTGAAAAGTGGTGATATCGGGCTCGTATTTTGGTTCCGACACCCGGTACAGGTCAAATATATTGGTTAAGCGCTTCATGTAAAGTTTGGTTGAAAACGGACGTCGTTTGACGTGTTTCGGCCTTAAATTGGAAATTTTGGAAATTATGAAATTTGAAAGAATTCTTGAGTTTTAAGGCTCAATTCATTGATTTTGATGTTATTTTGGCGATTTGATCGCGCGAGCAAGTTCATATGATGTTTTTAAGTCAGTGTGCATATTTGGTTTGGAGCCTCGAGGGCTCGGGTGAACTTTGGATAGGCCACGAGATCAATTTTTCATGTTAGAAAGTTGCTGTCAACACCTGGTCTGCAGAGTTCGCAAATGCGAAAAATAGTTCGCAAATGCGAACTTCCCCAATATTCTGCCTGTGTTCGCAAATGCGAACAATAGTTCGCAAATGCGAACTCCCCAATATTCTGCCTGTGTTCGCAAATGCGAACTTCCCAATATTCTGCGCGTGTTCGCAAATGCGAACAATAGTCGCAAATGCGAACTTCCCAATATTCTGCCTGTGTTCGCAAATGCGAACAATAGTTCGCAAATGCGAACTTCCCAATATTTTGCCTGTGTTCGCAAATGCGAACTTCCCAGTTTTGTCTTAGCTTCGCAAATGCGAACAAAAGTTCGCAAATGCGAACTTCCCAGCCTTAGGTTATTTTCCAAACTCCAGAAATTGGTCGGGGTTCGCAATTGTTCGCAAATGCGAATACAGAGACCTGTAAATCACGATTTCCAGCTTCATTCTTCACATTTCACAACCCAAAAACACCCATTTGCGATTCTTCACGAACTCCCTCTTCTTCAAAATAATTGTAAGTCACTTTTTACTTAATTCTTTCAATTCCTAACAACATTAAACATGTTTTTCAATAGAAATCAAAGGTTTTCATGGTAGAATTTCTTGTTTTTGGTAGAATATAGGGTTTTTCATGAATTAGGAAATTGGACCTCGAATTGAGGTCCGATTTTGAAACAAATCATATACTTGAACTCGTGGGGGGATGGGTAACCGGATTTTGGTCCGAACCCCGAGTTCCCACCATGTGGGCCCGGGGTCAAAATTCACTATTCCGGGCAGAATATTGTAAAAGTTGTAATTGGCCTTATGAATTAGTTTGTGGAGTAGTATTGATGATATTAAATCAATTGTGTATATATACGATTGGATTGGAGCCAAATTTGAAAGGGAAAGGCATTGCCACAGATTGAATTGTTCATAAACATTCGAGGTAAGTGTTTGTTCTATCCTAGCTTGAAGGAATAGGAATTTAGTTATGTATAAATATTGTTGATGATGTAGAGATTATTGGCTAAATGCCGGTAATATATATATTTATGAATTGGGATCGTGTGGCGCGCCGACCACTTATATATTTATGAATTGGGATCGTGTGGCGCGCCGACCACTTATATAATAAGAAATGGGATCGTGTGGCACGCCGACCACAAAGTGATTTAAATCTTGGCATTGACCATAGTTGCCGGTAGCCTATTGATATATTTGGGAGCGGGTGGTACGCCTACCACAAGATATAATCTTTTGATATATTTGGGAGCGGGTGGTACGCCTACCACAAGACATAATCTATTGATATATTTGGGAGCGGGTGGTACGCCTACCACAAGATATAATTACTGTGATAGTTGGGAGCAGATGGTACGCCTACCACGAGATATGAAATGAAAAAGGAATTGAGACATGAAAATAAGATTTATTCTGTTGACTAGATTATTCTGGATATCACGAGTTATTGACTGATATTTTCAGAGCAGAGTCTTTCCTTATAAATATTTATTTTTGTACATGTATATATATATTGCAACTGTACAGGTTTATGTGGGTGACTGGCCTTAGTCTCGTCACTATTTCGCTGGGATAGGCCAGGAACTTACCAGCACATGGGGTCGGTTGTGCTGATACTACACTCTGCGCTCTTTTTGCGCAGATACAGGTTACGGACAGCAGCAGCGGCAGTAGCGATTTGTGGATTTTTCGACTACGGAGACTACGAGGTAGCCTTGCAGGCGTCCGCAGGACCCGTTGTCTCTTCTGTCTATGTATTTCATTCTGTTATCTCATGTATTCGATATAAACAGCTTATATTTTCTCTCAGACAATTGTGTGTATTATTCTTAGAAGTTCGTGAGTATTGTGACACCAGTCCTGGGTAGTGTAACATGTTTGGGGTTTTCTTTATCATATTTGATAAGATTGACTAAGTCTTCCGCTAAGTTTAATTATTCCGCTGTGATTTATATGTTTTTAATATTAAAGTCTTAATAAGAATTTGGTAATTAATGGAGGTGTAATTAATATCTGGCTTGCCTAGCTTCCACTAGTAGGCGCCATCATGACCCCGATGGTGGAAAATTCGGGTCGTGACAATTTTACCCCTGTTTTCTAGTTTAAAGTGTTCTATATAATTGAATAAACATGTATTAATATATATCAAATCCTCTGTTCAACTATAATTTTTCCTTTTCTTTTGGTTTTAGCACATGGACGCCATATTCTATTATTTGAGAAAAATGGGCAAGTACAACTAGCACATGGGCTTCACATATACCACAGTTGACTGCATCTTCAAGATGAGAATAGATGAGATATATGCTAGGCATGAAGATACAGATAGCGATGCTAATGTAGCCAAACAAGAAGATGTTGTTTGTGAGTACATTAAGGGATACAGAATGCATGCTAATGTACCTTGGAATACTGTGGATAATGTGTTGATACCTGTCAATTTGAAGGACAAGCATCACTGGGTTTTGGTTGTTGTTAATTTCAAAGAAAGATGTATCAGAGTGTATGACTCCTACACATCTGCCGGTCATGATGCCTATGTTATATTTGAGATTGCAAAGCTGGCCAAGTTACTGCCTATGTATTTGTCTATTAGTGGCTTTTACATAGACAATCAAGGCATAGACTCGTCTTTATTTCCGGCAAACACTAATCAAGACCATAAAGAACCATTTCAAGTTGTGTTTGTTCCAGATTTGCCAAAACAAAAAGTGGCTTGCATGTAAGTATTCAATCATCACTTTTTATATATACATATTTACTCTTATTATTCAATTAATCCTCTTTTTTGAATCACATATTATTGTAGGGATTGTGGGGTGCATGTTGCAGCTTATGCGGAGTTTCTTTGCATTGTTGGAGATATTACACAAAAAATCCATTTGATGCAACTCTTCTCTGTCAAAGATATGGTGCTTTGTTATGGGATTATGCTTTATGCAAGATAGAGGCTGGTGCAGTAAGCGAAAGTGAAGCACCTTCAAAGATTGGAAGGCATATATCTGAACTGGATGCAAACAAGCAGATAGTTTTAGAATAGTTTTATGTTAGTTTACTTGTTTCGTTCCAGTTATTTTGGGTTTACTATGTATTAACTAATTAGCTGAAACGTGTTTTAGTTTTGAATGATAACCTACAATTAAGGTACATTTTGCACATTTTGGGTTCAGGTGTATATTACCTTCATTAATATCAGTTTCCTTCTGTAATATACAGTTGTTATTAAGTTATATTCAAATGTTATAAGTTCAGGTGCATTAAGTTGTATTCTTAAGTTATGTTCAGGTGTATTAAGTTAAATTCATAAGTTATATTCAACTGTTGTACTCATCAGTTATATTAATCAGTTATACTCATCAGTTGTGTAATATACAGTGCTTATTAACTTGTATTCATAAGTTATAAGTTCAGGTGTATTAAGTTGTATTCATAAGTTATGTTCAAGTGTATTAAGGTGTATTCATAAGTTATACTCAACTGTTGTCTAGTTGTTTTAAGTTATATTCATCAGTTATATTCATAACTTATGTTTAGGTGTATTAGTTGTATTCATAAGTTATGTTCAATTGTATTAAGGTGTATTCACAAGTTATATTCAACTGTTGTCCAGTTGTTTTAAGTTATATTCAACTGCTATATTCATAACTAATGTTTAGTTGTATTAAGTTGTATTCATAAGTTATATTTGAGTGTTGTCCAGTTGTTTTAAGTTTTACTCATCAGTTATATTCTTCAGTTGTATAATATATGTATTGAGGTGTATTAAGTATTATTCAACAGTTATGTTGCAGGTGTTGTCTAGTTGTATTTAAGTGTATATTTCTATGTAAATTCAACTATTAGTTAATATAAATTGATAAACAGTGTTCGTGTACTGTCTAAATGTATTAAGTTTTATTCAAAATCTGTATTTTATTTATATTCAATTATAAACACCCATGTTCTAATATATGTATAGTACTAATATAATCTCATAACCACTTCACTCATATACGTATGATCATGAATAATTCTACTACATATCATTCAGACAAATTCTTGAGTAGACAATACGTTGGAGAATATACTTATTTATTACGTGGAGCATTCCTACAAGTTCTCTTGTTATGTCCTACTTGACCACATATGCTACATGAATGTTGATTTTTCGGCAACAGCAATTCACTTAAAGTTTTGTCGCGCTTCTTCTTTGGCCTTCCAGGAGGTCTTTTCCATTAGGGTGGTAGTACAACCTCATTTGCAACATGTTCTGGTATATTCCAATCATTTTTGTCTGGAAACGGGTAAATTGGCACATCGTATGTCATTACAATTGTACTTGGCTTGTAATAGTTGGAGCAATAATCATCTGGCATTAAAAACTTGCTCTTCAATACTGCCCATGCATGTGGGCATGGCAATTCATTAACTTTGAACCTCCCACAAACACATTTACTCTCGAGCATGCATATTGTGTAATGCCTCCCACCATTGTTGACAGTATATAAGTATTCAGTTGAAGGTACCACCTACATTAAAAAATATAATTATAACTTTTGAACACATCAAACAGTAATAAAGTATATATATTTCAATATTAAATTGCTTCATCCAAGTTCTGTAAAGCTCAACTGTTAGCAGCATATGTATACACATGTATTCGAGTGTATTAAATTGCATATCAGAAACGTTTCAACCTATATATGCTGCTAACAGTTTTAACATTTATTTATATGGAATATGACATTAAACAACAAACTTACAGTCATACGAGTACACATTGTCTCATTCAACTCGAGCATCTCTTGGTACTTTTTCCCTAACGTCTTGTACATATGTGTAGCTTCTTTACGGTTACTACAATTCCACCGTCCAAACATCTTTCTAACTTCTTCTAATAAGTCATATATTGGCAATTCTCTTGCTGAAACCAGTGATGCATTAATTGACTCAGCTATATTTGAAGTCATTGTCCATCCCCTATTAACATGTGCATACAACCTCGCCCACTTTTCGTATCCAACTAACTCTAAGTATTCTTTCACCCTAATATCTACCTTTTCAATCTTCTCCATAAAACTATCAAATTCAGACTGTGTGTATGCTTTTTCCATCGAGAAGTATATTTCGCTCAACTTGGAATGGCTCTTTTTGAATTTCTTATAAACGTTATTCCACAGATGCCATATGCAAGCAAAATGTGGTACATCTGGATACACTCTCGATATAGACTTAATGATACTCTTATTTCTATCAGAAACAATGCACATGTTTTCTCTCACACCGTATGCTATTTTGAATTGTTCAAAGAACCACGTCCAAGCAGCATCATTCTCTGAATCAATAACACCATATGCTAATGGCAATATATGACCTGTTAAATACAATTGTAAATAATTTTTTATACATAAATATGTTATTAAAAATTTTAAAATAACAAAAATTTTATTATGAAAAATGTATTTACCTGCACCATCCAACGTGCTTGCAGAAACAAATGTCCCGGTGTAATATGATTTCAGATGACTTCCGTCCACTACAACAATTGGTCTACAATGATCGAACCCCCTTATAAATGCATACAATGATATATACACGTACCTGAATTTATTCTTTGCCGATTTTTCCATTCTAATGTGAGAACCAGGATATGTCTTATCCACTGTGTATAAGTACCGAGGTAATTTTTGATATGATTGAGCCAGTTCACCTCTAATCAAATTGATTGCTTTTTCTTTTTCCCTCCACGCCAACATGTAGCTAACATTTACACCTAAATCTGATTTCACATCATCAATAATGTCCTTCGGAGTGTATTTCCCTTTATGATTTGTTAGCTTTGACCTTATAATACCACTTATTAGGCTACTACTAGCTTGCCGCTGCTCGTATACTTTATCCTTCAACGGACATGTATGGTTGTCATTGAATTCTCTCACCTTGAATAATTCGGATTTGTTAATACTTGATGCCTTAAACCTCCAATCACAATTTTCTGAATTACAAATTAATGCATAGCTTGACAAAAATAGATAAACAATATTAACCATTATGACATTTAAAATTTCTATGAATATATCACAAATTCAAAACGGTGTATATGTAATATTATATACTATTATATCGGTGTATATGTAATGTTGTATACTATTATATTTCAATATTTTAAAACTGACTAAATACAAAAAAATATAACTATATACATATATATATTATTGTGAAATTCATGCTGCTCCAGATATATGTGATTCCTCTATTAACAACTTTTAATTACAAATACATATGGATACAATTAAATACAATTAAGTTAACGAAACACATTACTTGACAGCATTAGACCTATCAACATGAAATTGAAACCTTTGAGCTATAGCATAATTTTCCATCACCTCTTTCAATGTAGACTTATCTTTGTATACTTGTCCAGCAATAACCTCCTTCTGATCAGTCTTTGTTATTATCAAATCCGTGTTTTGTTCCAGAATTCCAATTGTTTCTCCAAAATTGATAAGCTCTATAGCCATAGTATCATCTGTTTCAACATCATAACTTTCAGGTACTTCTTCAATTTGCACTATATCCCCTTGATTTACACCATCATCTTCGCTAAGTTCTTTCTCTGTTGTTGTTATGCAAAGAGGATACATCCCAAATTTTCGATTTTCTTTTTTCAATTCTACATACACTTTGTATCCCATATCATTGTGTATTTCTATTGGTGTGCGATTTCCATCCACACTGTATCAAATTTTAATGGTTTTTGAGTTCAAATCAATACCCAGTTGATTCGAAATTGAACATACAAGATCTTTGAAGGAACCAAACTCTTTAATAAGTATTCCCTCAATTTAAAAGTCGACATAATCTCCCTCATCGTTCCACTTTCCTGAATATCGCAACAACCCTGTTAAGCTAGCCATATGTATTTTCTGCAATTGTATATGTATGAATTGATTTGTAATGCTCTGTTTTTCTCGCTAATTGGGTAAAAATAGAGCATATTTCATATGTATTTTGTTTATTTAAGTTAGTTAACTAAAATTGTGGAAATTAAATTTTTTTGGATATCCTTCTGTTTTTATCTTTTTCAAATTCCCCAGATTTGCGCTTACCCGTCACTATTTTCACGCTAAATACATGTTAATACACTTAAATACAATTTGGCATTTATAGCAATCCCAATTTATGCGGCGGATCTTAATGTTGTATTATTAAATACAACTTGTTTAATACACTAAATACATTATAGAATACGGTAAAATATTTTTATATCATGTAATATTAGAAATAGTTTCTATTTATTGCCAATTAGGTCTTTATAAATGCTCTTTATGAAAAATTCTCTATTAAATTTCCAGTTTTACATTTGTTGGAATTAACAAAGCTAATGGGGAATAATTTGTACACAGTATACAATTTATTTATAACTTATTTATAGCTTGTATACATCATTCTTACCAGCTAAATATAACTACAACATCATACAACTTATGTAGAATTTAATACAATATATCTTTTGTATGTATTTTATATATTATTTGTATATATTTTATATGTGGTGTGTTCTTCTTCGTCTTCTCTGAAATTCTGATTAAAACTCCTCTCTTAATATAATTTTGATACGTATCAGCAACTTATCTATAAAAAATATTATTTATAATTTAAATATAAAATTCATACAACGGTTCAAACAATATACAACTAATTTCCAACTTAAAAAAAAAACTACGACAGTATACAACTTAAATACAATTTATATACAACTACAATACAATTTTGATATAGTTTGTTTGTGTATTGTATGGCATGTTGTCCTCTTCTTTTCTTGTTCGCGTTTCAATTTAAAAACCAGAAAACTCAACTCTAATCTTCGCTAAACGCCCTCGAAATTGATATTTAGACTCCAAATAATATTTTCAATCGTTTGCAACAATACCAAATTTAAACAAATAATATTTTCCGAAAATCCAAATTCGAATTCGATGCTTCGAAACTTTTTAATGGTTATGAATGGCGGAAAGTCAAACACCTTATTTATTAATTGATAATTTTAATTCGACTGCCAATATTGCAACATGAAAGGAAATTGTTAAGTTAAAACTCTATATTAAAATGTCACGACCCGGATTTTCTCCCAATATCGGGATCGTGATGGCGCCTACTCGTGGTAGCTAGGCAAGCCACCTGTGTTCATACTATCCTATTTTTAACACAATTTTAATTAAATAAATGCGGAATACTTTATCGAAATGGAAATAATAAATCACGAGGTAAAAATCATACTGAAATCCTCTACCCAAGACTTGGAGTCACCAACTCACAAACTACTATGGAATACTACACATAAAAGTCTGAAGGAAATATAACATAATTCTGTTTGTCTCGGAACAATGAGACTACGGCTATTAACATAATTAAAGAAAGAGACGCCGGGCCTGCGGACGTCTGCAAGCTACCTCGGTCTCAAATGTGGTCAACTCCCACGCAATCTATTTATTGATTTACTGCTGCTGCTGCTCCTGATCGTAACCTGGACCTGTGCAAAAACACACAGAAGTGTAGCATCAGCACAACCGACCCCATGTTCTGGTAAGTGCCCGGCCTATCCCGGCGAAGTAGTGACAAGCCTAGGACCAGACACTCACATAAACCTGTGCAATTCAATATATATATGTGTACCACAAAATAACAAGAAATAATCAAGTATTAACACAATAAGGAATATCTTAAAGAATTCAACAATTAACCACAGTTAATAATTTCACAAGGAAAAACAAAGTGTAATGTAAACACAAATAATATCAATTCAAGGAATAGCAAACAGTTGCACGGCATCACCCTTCGTGCTTTTACTCTCATCCTCACATCCATAGTACGGCATGATCCTTCGTACATGGTTCAATAATAGGGCACGGCATGATCCTTCGTGCATAATCAATAATAGGGCACGGCATGATCCTTCGTGCATAATCAATAATAAACATGGCACGGCATGATCCTTCGTGCATAATCAATAATAAACATGGCACGGCATCACCCTTCGTGCATTATCTCTCTTCCTCACCCAAATAACAATCACGGTTAAGGGCAAAGAAAGAAACAACAATTCATAAATCGTCCCATCAAGGGCAATCAATAATTATCTTCACAACAAGTCCTAACAAGGAAGAACAATAACAATTCATCTGTAATATATCTCAAATAATCATTTTTCCAACGACTCACGGTAATACTAGACGCGAGTGTATGGATGCCCGTCACCACAGCCCATACACCGCACTCGATCACATAACACATAACACATAATCCTATTCCCTCAAGCTAGGATAGAACAAACACTTACCTCGAATGCTTATGAACAATTCACCCCGTGGAAATGTCTTTTCCTTTTGAATTTGACTCCAATCCAATCGTATCTATACACAATTGATTTAATATCATCAATTCTACTTAACAAATTAGTTCATATTGCTAAATATGGTTTTTACCACATTCTGCCCGGAATAGTAAAAACCGACCCCGAGCCCACATAATCGAAACTCAAGTTTCGAACCAAAATAATTTCACCCAATCTTCCATGAGTTCAAATATACAATTTGTTCTTAAGTTCGACTCCAAAACGAGGTCTAAATCGCAAATTCTTTGAAAGCCCTAACTATACCCATTTCTCAAATTTTCAACCAATTTATACATGTTTAAGCCTAAGGATTTGATTGATGTTGATGAAAAACGAAGAAGACGAGTTAACAATACTTACCCAATGAACTTTGATGAAGAAATGCCTCAAAAATCGCCTAAGAGTTGTGGAGAAGAAAGGGGTTTGTGAAAATGGGATAAAATCCCGTAAGTGTTCTGTTTTTGAGCTGAAGAATTCACTGGGCGAAATTACCCTACGCGATCGCGTGAATTGGGCTGCGATCGCGTAGAGGAAAGATTGGCCTCTTATGCGATCGCGTGAAAATGGTTGCGATCGCGTTGAGAAAGGACTGGAAGCTACGCGATCGCGTGAGGATTGCTGCGATCGCGTAGAGGAAACTCACCGGGCAGCCTATTTGCTCTATGCGATCGCGTGAACAAGACTGCGATCGCGTGGGGGAGGAACTGGAAGCTACGCGATCGCGTGAGGGATGCTGCGATCGCGTAGAAGAACTGGCCAATGCTGTGCGATCGCGTGGATGAGGCCGCGATCGCGTAGAACAAAATCCCTCTGCAGAAACAGCAGAATTTCTGCTGTGTTTTCAAATCCGAAAACACCCCGAACCACCTCCGAAACACTCCCGAGCCCTCGGGGCTCCAAACCAATTATGTACACTAACTCAAAAACATCATACGAACTTGCTCGTGCGATCAAATCACCAAAATAACATCAAAATCAAGGAATTTAGCCTTAAATCTCAAGAATTCTTTCAAAATTTCATAACTTCCAAACTTTCCAATTTAAGGCCGAAACACGTCAAACGACGTCCGTTTCCAACCAAACTTTACGGAAGCGCTTAACCAATATATATGACCTGTACCGGGCGTCGGAACCAAAATACGAGCCCGATACCAGTACTTTTTAATAAAAAATCAGTTTCATTTTCCTTAAACATTTTCAGAAAACAATTTAACAGAAAAATTCTTTTATCGGGGTTCTAGACCTCGGATTTCAATTCCGGACATATGCCCAAGTTCCATATTTTTCTACGGATTTTCTGAGACAGTCAAATCACGGATCCGGGTCCGTTTACCAAAAATGTCGACCAAAGTCAACCATATCAATATTAATATCAAAATTCTTCTACTTTTTCACATATTTCACATATTTCAACATAAATATTTTTCAGCTTTGTGCCCGGACCGTGCACGCAAATCGAGGCAACATAGAATGAGGTTTTCAATGCCTCAGAAGCTCGAAATGATTAATTAAATAAGTGATGACCCTTTGGGTCGTCACAATCTCCACCGCTAAAATAACCGTTCGTCCTCGAACGGACAAAAGAAAGAAGTACCTGAGTCAGGAAACAAGTGTGGGTAACGGCTCCGCATATCAGACTCGGACTCCCAGGTCGATGCCTCAGGAGGCTGGCCTCTCCACTGAACACGCACAGAAGGATAACTCTTCGACCTCAACTGTCGCCGGTCTAGAATGGCTACCGGCTCCTCCTCGTAAGATAGATCATTGTCCAATTGGACAATACTGAAGTCTAACACATGTGTGGGATCGCCGTGGTATCTCCGAAGCATAGATACATGAAAAACTGGATGCACGGCTGATAAGCTAGGCGGCAAAGCTAATCTGTAAGCCACCCCTCCCACTCTGTCTAGAATCTCAAATGGACCAATATACCTAGGGCCGAGCTTGCCCTTCTTCCCAAACCTCATCACGCCCTTCATAGGCGACACTCGGAGCAATACTCGTTCACCAACCATGAAATCTACATCTCGAACCTTACGATCCGCATAAGTCTTCTCTCTGGACTGAGCTGAACGCAATCTCTCCTGAATAGTCTTGACCTTATCCAAGGCCTCCCGAACTAAGTCCTGTACCCAACAACCGAGCCTCTCCCGGTTCAAACCATCCTACCGGTGATCGACATCGCCTACCATACAACGCCTCATACGGAGCCATCCGGATGCTAGATTGGTAACCGTTATTGTAGGCGAACTCGCCAATGGTAGAAACCGATCCCACGAGCCTCCGAAATCAATAACACGGAGCTCGAAGCATGTCCTCGAGAATCCGAATAGTCCTCTCGGACCGGCCATCCGTCCGAGGATGAAATGCCGTACTCAACCGAACCCGGGTGCCTAACTCCTCGCCGAACCGCTCTCCATAACCGCGAGGTAAACTGCGTACCCCGATCCAGAGATAATAGATACCGGCACCCCATGGAGACGAACAATCTCCCTAATGTAAACCTCCGCTAACCTCTCCGACGAGTAGGAGACAGACATTGGAATAAAGTGTGCTGATTTGGTCGGCCTATCAACAATGACCCAAATAGCATCAAATTTCCTCCGAGTCAAAGGAAGTCCCAGTAACGAAGTCCATAGTGATCCGCTCCCATTTCCACTCGGGAATTTCAATCCTCCGGAATACACCACCAGGTCTCCGGTGCTCATATTTCACCTGCCGACAATTTAGACACCGAGCGACATACGCAACGATATCTTTCTTCATTCTGCGCCACCAATAGTGTTGCCGTAAGTCCCGGTACATCTTCGCGGCACCTGGGTGAATAGAATACCGCGAACTGTGGGCCTCTGCTAAGATCAACTCTCGAATTCCTTCGACATTGGGCACACAAACTCGACCCTGCAATTTCAATACCCCATCATCATCTAGATTTACCTGTGTGGCACCTCCCCGCTGTACTGTATCTCTCAACTCACGCAAATGAGGATCATCAAATTGCCTCTCACGGATACGCTCTAATAAGGAAGAACGAGCGACCGTGCAGGCTAACACTCTGCTAGGCTCGGAAATGTCTAATCTCACGAACCGGTTGGCTAAGGCCTGGACATCTAGAGCTAATGGTCTCTGATTGACCGGAATATATGCAAGACTACCCATGCTGGCATACTTTCTACTCAATGCATCGGCCACCACATTGGCCTTACCCGGGTGATATAATATAGTAACATCATAGTCTTTTAGCAACTCTAACCATCTCCGCTGTCGTAGATTCAACTCCTTCTGTTTGAACAAGTACTGTAAGCTTTTGTGATCAGTGTACACCTCACATGTCACACCATATAGATAATGCCTCCGGATCTTTAAGGCATGAACCACTGCTGCTAATTCAAGATCATGAACTGGATAATTCTTCTCATGTATCTTTAACTGCCTCGAAGCATAAGCGATAACCTTACCATCCTGCATCAATACCGCTCCAAGCCCCTGTACGAGAGGCGTCACAATAAACTGTATAAGGCCCTGTACCCGTAGGTAGTATCAACACCGGTGCGGTGGTCAAGGCTGTCTTGAGCTTCTGAAAGCTCGCCTCACACTCCTCTGACCACTGAAACTGGACACCCTTCTGGGTCAACCTGGTCATCGGGGCTGCAATAGAAGAAAACCCCTCTACAAAACGACGGTAGTAACCTCCTAATCCCAAGAAACTCCGGATCTCAGTCACTGAAGCTGGTCGAGGCCAATTCTGGACTGCCTCAATCTTCTTTGGGTCTACCCGAATACCTTCCACCGATACAATGTGACCCAGAAATGCTACCGAACTCAGCCAGAACTCACATTTAGAAAATTTGGCATATAGCCGGTTATCTTTCAGAGTCTGAAGAACCACTCTGAGGTGCTGCTCGTGCTCTTCCTGGCTGCGGGAGTACACCAGGATGTCATCTATGAAGACTATCACGAACAGATCTAAGTAAGGCCTGAATACTCGATTCATCAACTCCATGAATGCTGCCGGGGCATTGGTCAACCCGAAGGACATGACCAAGAACTCATAATGCCCATATCTAGAGCGAAAGGCTGTCTTAGGAATGTCAGCCGCCCTGATCTTCAGCCGATGGTAGCCTGACCTCAAGTCTATCTTAGAGAATACCCTCGCTCCCTGGAGCTGGTCAAACAAATCATCAATCCTCGGCAGTGGATATTTATTTTTGATAGTCACCTTGTTTAACTACCGGTAATCAATACACATCCGCATCGAGCCATCCTTCTTCTTTACAAATAACACAGGTGCTCCCTAGGGGGAAACACTGGGCCTGATAAAGCCCTTCTCAAGAAGGTCCTGCAACTGATCTTTCAACTCTTTTAGTTCCGGCGGGGCCATACGATAGGGTGGAATAGAGATGGGCTTGGGTACCCGGTGCCAGATCAATACAGAAATCAATATCCCTGTCGGGTGGCATGCCCGGCAGGTCTGAAGGAAAAACCTCAGGAAACTCCCGTCCAATAGGGACCGACTCAATGGAAGGAACTTCTGCGCTGGAATCACGAACATAAGCCAAATAAGCTAGACACCCCTTCTCGACCATACGTCGAGCCTTAACATAAGAAATAACAGTGCGAACGGAGTGGCTTGAGGTACCCTTCCACTCTAATCGGGGTGATTCGGCAAGGCTAAGGTGACAGTCTTAGCATGACAATCAAGAATAGCATGGTATGGGGACAACCAGTCCATCCCCAATATGACATCAAAATCTACCATATCCAAGAGCAACAGATCAACACGGGTCTCAAGACCCCCAAATATAACTACGCACGCACGATGCACCCGATCGACTACAATAGAGTCACCCACTGGTGTAGCCACATAAACTGGAATATCCAGAGCATAGGCGGGCACGACCAAATACGGTGCGAAGTAGGAAGACACATAGGAATATGTAGATCCCGGGTCAAATAATACTGAAGCACCTCTGCCACACACAAGAATAGTACCTATAATCACGGTATCTGATGCCTCTGCCTCTGGCCTGGCTGGTAAAGCATAGAATCGGGGATCTGCACCTCTCCTCTGAGCTGCGTCTCTAGGACGACCATCAACTGGCTGACCTCTACCTCTCGCCGGACGATCTCCACCTCTACGGTCTCGACCTCCACCTCTATAATCTCTACCCCCGCCTCCGGCTGGCTGGGCAGGCTGAGGGTCAGCTGGGGCCTCGAATCATAGGACGAGGACCCCGCTGCTGAGAGTTGCCCGCTGCTATAGGGCAATTCCTGATAAAATGACCCGGGTCGCCACAACCGTAGCAACTCTTGGGCTCGATAGGGCTGCCGGCCCCGACGACCCGAATGGCCTCCACGAACGCTCCGAAGAGGCCGAGCACTAATAGGATACTGGTCTGAATAATACCCCCGAGAACCACGATCACCCGATCCACCCGTGTGAAGCTCGAAGGGCGGAATGAAAAGGCTCGGAGGACCGGCCTCTATCAAAGGATTCTCTCGCTACCGGAGGAAGAACCACCAAATCTACCCGAATGACGAGGCCTCTTATCCGAAGAATAACCGCCTCCCCTAGCAAGAGCCATCTCAACTCTGCGTGCTGCATTGGCTGCCTCCTGAAACGATATGTCACTCCCCACGCCCATAGCCATCCGGAGTCTAATCGGATGATTAAGCCCATCTATAAACTTGCGGACCCTCTCCCGCTCAGTGGGAAGTATCACCACCGCATGACGAGCCAAGTCGATAAATCTCGTCTCATACTGTGTAACTGTCATAGTGCCCTGATGGAGGCGCTCAAACTGCCTCCGAAGTAAATCCCGCCGAGTAGTAGGGAGAAACTTCTCCATAAATAGTTCCGCAAACTGGTCCCATGATAGAGTTGGGGACCCTGCTGGTCGAGTCAGGCAATAATCTCTCCACCAAGTCTTGGCGGATCCTGCAAGTCTGAAAGTACAAAAATCAACTCCGTTTGTCTCCACGATCCCCATAGTCTTGAGAATCTCATGGCAACTGAATAAAAAGTCCTGAGGATCCTCTGATGCGGTTCCACTGAAAGTAGTGGTAAATAGCTTGGAGAACCGATCAAGCCTCCATAACGAATCAGAAGTCATGGCCGTTCCATCACCGCCATGAGCTGTGGTACCTGACTGAGTAGCCACAGCTGGCTGAATTACTGGTGCCTGAGGCTGAGGAGCTACTGGCTCCGGAGTATGAGCAATAGGAGTCTGGGCCCCTCCTCCAGCCTGAGAAGTAGCTGGGGCAACTGATAATAAACCCGCTCTGGCAATGTTGTCCATGAATCCCGCTATTCTGATCAAGGCATCCCGGAGATCTGGGGTAATTAAAGCCTCTCCTGGGACCTGAGCTGGGCCCACTGGAGCTGCTGGAATCGGAACCTCCTCGTCAATCTCAATATGGGGTTCCACCTCTGGGGTAGCTGCCTGGGGCTGAGCTCTACCCCTACCACGGCCTCTGATACGGCCTCGACCCCTGCCCCTCACAGGAGCTGTCTGGGGCTCAGGCTGCTGGTCAGCGGACGAAGAAGTGCGTGTCCTTACCATCTGCGAAAGGACAGAATAGAAATTCAATCAGTTATTGAGGATCAAGTAGCACGACAAGAAAGAACAAATGAGAGACTTTTTCCTAACTCAATAGACTCTGAAGGACAAGTACGGACGTCTCCGTACCTACCTCTCAAACTCTACTAAGCTTGTTCGTGAGTGGTGAGACCTATGTAACCTAGAGCTCTGATACCAACTTGTCACGACCCGGATTTTTCCCCAATATCGGGATCGTGTTGGCGCCTACTCGTGGTAGCTAGGCAAGCCACCGTGTTCATACTATCCTATTTTTAACACAATTTTAATTAAATAAATGCGGAATACTTTATCGAAATGGAAATAATAAATCACGAGGTAAAAATCATACCTGAAATCCTCTACCCAAGACTTGGAGTCACCAACTCACAAACTACTATGGAATACTACACATAAAAGTCTGAAGGAAATATAACATAATTCTGTTTGTCTCGGAACAATGAGACTACAGCTATTAACATAATTAAAGAAAGAGACGCCGGGCCTGCGGACGTCTGCAAGCTACCTCGGTCTCAAATGTGATCAACTCCCACGCAATCTATTTATTGCTGCTGCTGCTGCTGCTGCTCCTGATCGTAACCTGGACCTGTGCAAAAACGCACAGAAGTGTAGTATCAGCACAACCGACCCCATGTGCTGGTAAGTGCCTGGCCTATCCCGGCGAAGTAGTGACAAGCCTAGGACCATACACCCACATAAACCTGTGCAATTCAATATATATATGTGTACCACAAAATAACAAGAAATAATCAAGTATTAACACAATAAGGAATATCTTAAAGAATTCAACAATTAACCACACAGTTAATAATTTCACAAGGAAAAACAAAGTGTAATGTAAACACAAATAATATCAATTCAAGGAATAGCAAACAGTTGCACGGCATCACCCTTCGTGCTTTTACTCTCATCCTCACATCCATAGTACGGCATGATCCTTCGTACATGGTTCAATAATAGGGCACGGCATGATCCTTCGTGCATAATCAATAATAGGGCACGGCATGATCCTTCGTGCATAATCAATAATAAACATGGCACGGCATGATCCTTCGTGCATAATCAATAATAAACATGGCACGGCATCACCCTTCGTGCATTATCTCTCTTCCTCACCCAAATAACAATCACGGTTAAGGGCAAAGAAAGAAACAACAATTCATAAATCGTCCCATCAAGGGCAATCAATAATTATCTTCACAACAAGTCCTAACAAGGAAGAACAATAACAATTCATCTGTAATATATCTCAAATAATCATTTTTCCAACGACTCACGGTCATACTAGACGCCAGTGTATGGATGCTTGTCACCACAGCCCATACACCGCACTCGATCACATAACACATAACACATAATCCTATTCCCTCAAGCTAGGATAGAACAAACACTTACCTCGAATGCTTATGAACAATTCACCCCGTGGAAATGTCTTTTCCTTTTGAATTTGACTCCAATCCAATCGTATCTATACACAATTGATTTAATATTATCAATTCTACTTAACAAATTAGTTCATATTGCTAAATATGGTTTTTACCACATTCTGCCCGGAATAGTAAAAACCGACCCCGAGCCCACATAATCGAAACTCAAGTTTCGAACCAAAATAATTTCACCCAATCTTCCATGAGTTCAAATATACAATTTGTTCTTAAGTTCGACTCCAAAACGAGGTCTAAATCGCAAATTCTTTGAAAGCCCTAACTATACCCATTTCTCAAATTTTCAACCAATTTATACATGTTTAAGCCTAAGGATTTGATTGATGTTGATGAAAAACGAAGAAGACGAGTTAACAATACTTACCCAATGAACTTTGATGAAGAAATGCCTCAAAAATCGCCTAAAAGCTGTGGAGAAGAAAGGGGTTTGTGAAAATGGGATAAAATCCCGTAAGTGTTCTGTTTTTGAGCTGAAGAATTCACTGGGCGAAATTACCCTACGCGATCGCGTGAATTGGGCTGCGATCGCGTAGAGGAAAGACTGGCCTCTTATGCGATCGCGTGAAAATGGTTGCGATCGCGTAGAGAAAGGACTGGAAGCTACGCGATCGCGTGAGGATTGCTGCGATCGCGTAGAGGAAACTCACCGGGCAGCCTATTTGCTCTATGCGATCGCGTGAACAAGACTGCGATCGCGTGGGGGAGGAACTGGAAGCTACGCGATCGCGTGAGGGATGCTGCGATCGCGTAGAAGAACTGGCCAATGCTGTGCGATCGCGTGGATGAGGCCGCGATCGCGTAGAACAAAATCCCTCTGCAGAAACAGCAAAATTTCTGCTGTGTTTTCAAATCCGAAAACACCCCGAACCACCTCCGAAACACTCCCGAGCCCTCGGGGCTCCAAACCAATTATGTACACTAACTCAAAAACATCATACGAACTTGCTCGCGCGATCAAATCACCAAAATAACCTCAAAATCAAGGAATTTAGCCTTAAATCTCAAGAATTCTTTCAAAATTTCATAACTTCCAAACTTTCCAATTTAAGGCCGAAACACGTCAAACGACGTCCGTTTCCAACCAAACTTTACAGGAAGCGCTTAACCAATATATATGACCTGTACCGGCGTCGGAACCAAAATACGAGCCCGATACCAGTACTTTTAATCAAAATTCAGTTTCATTTTCCTTAAACATTTTCAGAAAACAATTTAACAGAAAAATTCTTTTACTGGGGTTCTAGACCTCGGATTTCAATTCCGGACATATGCCCAAGTTCCATATTTTTCTACGGATTTTCCTGAAATAGTCAAATCACGGATCCGGGTCCGTTTACCAAAAATGTTGACCAAAGTCAACCATATCAATATTAATATCAAAATTCTTCTACTTTTTCACATATTTCACATATTTCAACATAAATATTTTTCAGCTTTGTGCCCGGATTGTGCACGCAAATCGAGGCAACATAGAATGAGGTTTTCAAGGCCTCAGAAGCTCGAAATGATTAATTAAATAAGTGATGACCCTTTGGGTCGTCACAATGCAGCTCAATTGGTGAGAGGTGAGGGAGTAAAATCCCTGAAAAGCCTTGGGGTCTTAGGTTCGATTCCCAGTAGCTGCAGCTATGCGTGGAATGCTCCTATACCCAAGGGTAACAATTCCTTAGGCTGCGTGTCACTGCTGTGTGTTCGGTGGCACGGCCGGCACCGCCGCTGCTGTGTGTTCGGCGGGGTGCTACATAAAATAATTAAAATTCATTGATGAATTTCCTAGAAAAAAAGAGAGGATTAAAATAGAGGATGAGAGAGAGAGAGAGAGAGAGAGAGAGAGAGAGAGAGAGAGAAATGAAGGGAAAAATAACTGATTCCCTATTAATTTTTTATTATAAAGGGATACTCATTAATACTTATTGGTAAATTGTATATGCTCGTATAATTAAATTAAAACTTAATTAGGAGGGTAATAAAGTTTCATATATGGTATAGGAAGGTAAAAATCCCTTCTTTAAACACAATTGAAGTCCTATTCATTTGTCTTTCTTGCTATCGCGTATACCTGTTTATCGAGGGGGTTGGGACGAGTTGAACTGAAAAAACTCAAGCCCGTTCGATTACCACACGGGCTGTTTAGCAGGCTAGGATAATGGACTAGGGCCGGGTTGGGAAATTTTGGGTTATTTAGGGACCGTTGGGTTCGGGCGGGCCGAATTTTTTTCTTATTCAAAGTTATTAATACTTAAGTATTTTCAAACTTTTAAGACTTAGAATTAATCTTTGAAGTTTAAAGTTTAAAGTTTTAAATTTGAAATTTATCTTTTAAAATTATAAAATTGAAATTATAAAGTAAGTGGCTACAAAAAAATATTTAATAAGACGAATAGGCAATATGTAAGGAACGCACTCCGTAGGCTTTTATTTTATATTTTTAATACTTTAAATTAATTTGCAAGTTTTTTTTTGAACTTGCAAACTAAAACTTTACAACAACTATAAAAAAATAAAAAATAGTACATCAGATATTTTGCATTATTTTTGTAAGTTCTTCCATGTCAACATGAGGTTCTAGGTTTTCGGCATTGGTTGAATCAGAATCATAAACCATTATATCTCCAATTTCTTAATCCTCATCTTCGTCTACCATGTCACGCCCTTGATTTCGTCGTTCTGATATTATACAATCTCTGAAGCACATTAAAATTTCCAAAGCGTTGCTGCCTAATGAATGACGTGTATCTCTTAGCTGCTGCCTTGCTTGGCTAAATGTGCTCTCTGATGCGGCTGTTGAAATCGACACCTTTAACACGTCCCGAGCCATGGACAAAAGAACAAGAAATTGATTTGAGTTGCTCTTCCACCAACCCATCGGTAGAAAATCCTTTGTGAAGAGCTCAAGTGACTTTTGCAAGTAGAATTGAAGTTCATCAATATTCCTGCTACTGGTTTGATGATGCTCTCCTACTGTAGACCAAATCAGATAATCTTGAACACCATCATCATCATCCATAAATGTTCTAAATGTTGAAGGATTAGTTGAATTAATATTTGCATCTACAACCGAAGAAGCATCAACAATATTAGCATAATAATTACATAAAGTTTGTAAATGTGTGCGAAGCTCAGAAATACAAGTGTCAATATCAGGAGTTTCAGTCGGTCCAATATCCATATAAGTATATAAAGCTCTAATTAATTGGCGACACTTTATTATTTTGACAGTCGGATTTAAAATTGGACCAATTAGGTAAATATGAGGAATTGGGTACAAATATTTTTTAAATTTATCTAGCATAGATTCAACAACAGTAGCATATCATTCTTTCTTCATCAAATTATATAGTAAAAGAGAAATTTTAGCAATATGAACTAAACCATTTGCAATAGTTGGATAATAAGCTCTAGAAAATTGAAGTGTGGCTGTGTAGCTACATAAAAGTTTTGTAAAAAAAGGTAGACATCCCAAGTTCGAGAAAGTTAACAAACGGCTAGGATCGGTACAATGGGAATTAGCAACTTCAGTTATAGGCATTCAATATTTATAACAACATCTTAAGAATAAATAAGTATAATTTCACCTAGTAACTATTTCTTCAGGCATCTATCTTGGTTTTAGTCCATAGTGTACACATTAATTTTTTCTTAAATGCATTTAATCTAGAACTTATATTATTTCCTTGAATTACACCAACAACTCTCCTAACTAAAGTAATTTCATCTCTAAATAATTCAAGGCCACTCTTCACAATCAAGTTATATATATGACATGCCCATCTAACATGAAATATTTCAGGAAGTGGTGAGTGTAGATGTAATTTTAATATTGTAATAGCAACAGTGTTGTTAGAAGCATTATCAAATGACATACATAAAACTTTATCTGCAAGATCATAAAATATAGCAACTTCATGGATAGTATTACTTATAAATGCACCAATATGACTTTGATCTTCATCATATTAAAAAGTAATAATATGTATTTGCATACAAAAATTATCATCTATCTAATGACATGTAACAGTCAAATAATCATTTTTATTTACAGCACGACCAATATCAGAAGAGAAATTTCACAAGGAAGACTTGCGAAAAAATAAAGTATATATATATCTGATATTGTCCAGAAAGCCTAAAGATATCAGCTCTACAAGTACTTCTACGAATACCTTTAAATATAGGGTTATAAATTCTTTGAATATAAGTAACAAGATATGGTGAAGAAGTAAAACTAAAAGGTAAACAACATGAAACAATCATTTTAGTTAATTCTTCCCAATCTTTCTTAATATTGTATTTACCAAATAACCCCCAATACTGGGGTTAAGTGTTTATTGCCCTGATGCCTCATCTACTCCCCAATCAAGAGGGTATTTCTCTTCCATATGCCTACAAAGTTGACCCGTTACCCACCCCTTATCGGGCTCATGTTTATAATATTCACTATAAATTTTATATTTTACATATTTTTTTTATCTTCTAGTCTTTCAAAAGACATCCAACACATACTTCTTAATCGTCAATTCTTCTCAATAGGGAGATGAGGCCTACTTGTTCCACCCCTAATATTTTGAGTTTGACTAGCATTATCAGGTGTAGGTCGTGGTATTTCAAGATTATCGGGGGATTGAATATCATCTAACATATCATCTTAATCATCATCTATACCAAAAATTTTTTTGCATTCACACATAATCTACATTTAAATTTTCAAGTGAACTTTCAGAAATATGTGTAAAGCTACTAGAAGAACCAACATCGCCTCTTGATCTTTTGGAATTTCTTACTACCACCTCTACTAGTGCACACTTTTTTGTCTATTTAAGTAAATCTATTATGTAAATTAAATTAATAATTCTAAATAAAAAAATAAGTGTACCTCAAATAAGAGAAAGAGATGGAACGAGTGTACCGAGATTTTGGATGCCTCACTGATTTTGAATTTTTGATCTCAAAAATCAAACTTCAATTGATATACCGAAACTTGATAGTTGATACTTGATATATGATACCACACTTCACTTGAATACTGGATATTTGATAATAATAACTTTGTAATGGCTAAACTAAATAATTAATGAAACTTGAAATAATAAATAATTGAGAATTTGAGATTTGAGAATTTAAGAACAATCTATTAAGAGAAAGATTTATTCCAGAGAAAATCTTAACAGTTACATCCAATCACAAACTACACGAAAGTTGTCCCTTTTTTATGGAGATTTACCCATCAAAGAATATCAAGAGAGAATTGAGACTTGAGAGGGAACTAGAGTAGTGAGAAAGTGAATTATGAGAATTAAAGTAGAAGGGGGCTATTTACATATTCTAAAAGGTTAAAAATATATATTTTTTCAATTATTAGGGGTCAGAGGGCTATATTTTTAATGGGGGAGGCCGAAATGGCCATTTTTGCAAAATCTAGCCGTACTTGAGAGAGAATTAGAGTAGTGAGTGAGTGAATTATGAGAATTAAAGTAGAAGGGGGGCTATTTACAGATTTTAAAAGGTTAAAATGTATTTTTTTTCAAATATTAGGGGTGGGAGGGTGTCACGACCCGGATTTTCCCCCATCATCGGGATCGTGATGGCGCCTACTCGTGGTAGCTAAACAAGCCAATTCATTCAATATTTTCCTATTCATACCATCTTTTTTGTTCTCATATTTAATAACAAGAAATAATTACTCAATTTGTTAAATGCGGAAGTCTTTCTAAATAGAGATGAATAATAATAATGTAAAACAACTGATATCATCATCTACCCAAGATGTGGAGTCACAAACTCATGAACTACTAAGGAATACTACATATAATGGTCTGAAGGAAAATAATAAACATCCGTCTATCTCAGAACAATGAGACCATAGCAATAATAAGATAAATAGAAGAGACGCCGGGCCTGCGGACGCCTGCAAGCTACCTCGGTCTCGTAAGCACATAAATCCCACAAATACTCTACTGCTGCTACTGCTCCTGCTCGAAACCTGGACCTGTGCAAAAACGCACAGAAGTGCAGTTTCAATACAATCCGACCCTATGTTCTGGTAAGTGCCTCGCCTATCCCGGCGAAGTAGTGACAAGCCTAGGACCAGACACTCACATAAACTTATGCAGTTCTATATATGTATATACCATAAAATAACAAGATTATCAAGTAACACAATTAATAAAGGAGTATCATGCTGGGGGAACACAATGAACAACATATAATAAATGAGTAAAGAGAATCAGAGTGTAAGAAAAACAGCTATCATCAAAACACGAAATTCAAATAGTTGCACGGCATCACCCTTCGTGCTTTTATTCTCATCCTCACCAAATAATCAAACAAAAGCGCATGGCATCACCCTTCGTGCTTTTACTCTCATCCTCACATCCGTGGCATGGCATAATACTTCTGTCACGACCCCAAATCTGGTCGTGATGGCGCCCAGCACATTGCTAAGCCAGCCTGACCAATCAATATCAACAACGGAGCTAGAAGCTCTCTTTAGCCCATTTAAGCATGTTAATTCACGAAGCAACAGCGATACATATAACGAAAACGGGGAACCACGTCCCATAATACATCAACTCCCATACACCGAAGGGTCAAGAGTCATGAGCCTCTACTGAACATGAGTGTATAAAGGTTTACAAAATACCAAGTGCGGAAAGAAAAGTCAATACAAAATCAAGAGACAGTAAGAAGGAATATCGGGTCCTGCGGACTCTGTGGCTACCTCGAATATCCACAAATGTCGCCTCGCACAGCTACTGGATCACTGCTGAGAGGTACCTGGATCTGCACACAAGGTGCAGGGAGTAAAATGAGTACTGCCAGACTCAGTGGTAATAAACAAGGGTAAGACAGCGAGATAAGAAATCCGCAATAAAGCACTATGTAAAGCTGTAGTCAAATACCCTGTCACAGAATTAATATCAACTGTACCTGTACCAACAAGTACCAGCAACACAGTATAACAACTAGCGGATGTAGCTAAATGCAATGCAATGCATGATATGACCGCTACGGCGCGTAGCCCGATCCAATTTGGGTACCCGTGCTCACTGTGGGGGTTCAGACTCCGGAGGGGCTCCTACAGCCCAAGCACAATATCACTGTGGCGTGCAGTCCGATCCAACATACATACCGCTGCAGCGCGCAGCCCGATCCATTACCAGTCAGCTAATATGCAAATACAGCCTCGCAGGCTCATAAGTAGATTTGAAAACATCTTTTATCATTTTTCAGTTGAAAACAGTAATGTCAAGTTCCAGAGATTTGGAAATAGCATGATAATAGAAATAGCTACGGACTTGGTAGTAACTAACATGTCAATATGATAAGACAATGATAACGATCCTCGCGGGATCCAATAACCGGCTCACGGCCCACAAGTATACTCAACCACCCAAGAAGGGGGTTCAACGGCTCAAGAGTAGCCAATATCACAGTATAATATGCAACCATCCAAGAAGGAGGTTCGACGGCTCATGAATAGCCTAATATCATAATAAAGTATCAGCAAGTCGGACTAAGCCATAGTCCCCAATCACAATCGACCCCGCACTCACATGAGAGTACGTGTCTCGCTGCTATACAGCGTCACAAAGTGGTATACCGGGGTTTCGAACCCGCTGGTCATCACCCACATCTATTACTCACCTCAATACGGCGCGACGACTACTCCGCAATGCCCTTGCCACGAGAATCAAGCTCCGCACGTGTAGAATCTGATCAAATACAGTAGAAACACAACAAATTAGGCCAATGGAACGACACCCAATCAATACAACTCAATTTACATCAAAATTCCCAAAGTTGTCAAAACTCGACTTTCGGTACGCTTCTCGAAAAATTACAAATGTCACATATTCGAAACCCTCATCTCACTACAAGTCTAAGCATATCAATTTTACCAAATTCGGACTCCATTTGCCCATTCAAAACCTTGATTTTCTAAGGTTCAAGCCTAGGGTTAAATCTTCCATGAATCACCCCAAATTCCTCCATTTTCATGATATAATTGCATAATATTATCAATACTAACCATAGTTTAAGTCTATAGTTGATTACCTGATGATTTCCCTTGAGTTTCTCTTAAAAATCGCCCAAATCGCCTCTAAAGCCGAGACCCAAATGTGTCAAATGTTTCTGAAATTTTCTAACTTCTGATACACTTAACTCACTGCGATTTTCGCTTCTGCGGACCATTTTCCTCCCCTGCGAAACTGCTTATGCGACCAAATGGTCGCTTCTGCGAACCCAGGCCTACTTGGCCATTTCCGCACCTGCGGTCCCATTGACCGCTCCTGCGGGTCCGCTCCTGCGTAATCCCCTCCGCCCCTGCGGTCTTTCCCGCTTCTGCGGACAAGAGTACGCTCCTGCGGACTCGCCTATGCGATCCACTATCCGCTTCTGCGGACTCCTTCATCACGCCTCTTTCCCGCTTCTGCGATCGCCCTCTCGCACCAGCGAAGCCGCCCCTGCGTGCCAGGCTCCGCTTCAGCGGTCGACTCTGCTTCTGCGCCTTATTGTCCGCTCCTGCGGACTCGCTCCTGCGCTCCCTTTTCCACAGGAGCGAAAACAACATAACAGAATCACAAACCTGCAATTTTCCACTTTTTCTCCCGTTTAGCCATCCGAAAACACCCCGAGGCCCCCGGGACCTCATCCAAACACACCAACACATCCTAATACCTTATTCGAACTTGCTCCAATCCTTAAAACACGTCTAACAACATCAAAACCCATAATTCACATCAATTCATGCCTAAATTCCTTAAAACATTCCGAATTACACAATCAATCAAAAACCCGACCAAACGACGTCCGAATGACCTGAAAGTTTGCGGGCATATCCAAAGTCACATAACAAAGCTACAGGAATTGTCGGAATTCCATTCCGACCCCCGGATCAAAATCTCACCTACCGATCGGCTTTCGTCAAAATTCAACCTTAGCCAATTCAAGCATATTTCTACACCGGGCCTCCAAATTCAATTCCGATTGCTCCCCTAAATCACAAATCACCTCCCGGAACTAACCGAATCATCAGAATCCGATTCCGAGCCCTCTAACCAAATAGTCAACTCCGGGTTGACTTTCCTTATTCAAGTTTCCTTCAAAAAGGCTATATGCCTCATTTTCATTCCAATTCACTCCTAACTTACTCGATAGACTCTAACACTGATATAAAAGCATAAAACATGTATTTACAACATAACGGGGTGGTAATTCTCGTGACGACGGGCCGGGTCGTCACATTCTCCCCCTCTTAAGCAAACGCTCGTCCTCGAGCGGGTCAAGAAACATACCCGAAGTCTCAAACAAGTGAGGATATCTGCTCCGCATCTCCCGCTCGATCTCCCAAGTGGCCTCCTCCACGGGTCGACCTCTCCACTGAACCTTAACTGATGCAATCTCCTTAGACCTCAATTTTCTTACTCGACGTCCCAAAATGGCAATAGGCTCCACATCATAGGATAGATCACCATCAAGCTGAATGGTGCTGAAGTCTAATACATGAGACGGATCTCCAATGTACTTCCGGAGCATAGACACATGGAATACTGGATGAACGCTGGATAAGCTGGGCGGCAAGGCTAACTCATATGCCACCTCTCCAACCCTCCCGAGTATCTCAAAAGGACCAATGTACCTAGGACTCAACTTTCCTTTCTTCCCAAACCTCATGACACCCTTCATAGGTGAAACCTTCAACAATACTCTGTCACCAACCATGAAAGACAACTCTCGAACTCTACGGTCCGCATAACCCTTCCGGCGAGACTGTGCTGTATGAAGCCTCTTCTGGATCAACTTTGCTCTATCCAGAGCATCTTGGACTAACTCAGTCCCTATCAACCTATCCTCACCAGGCTCAAACCATCCCACGGGGGTTCTACACCGCCTGCCATACAATGCCTCATACGGGGCCATCTGAATACTCGACTGATAACCGTTGTTGTAGGCAAACTCAGCAAGTGGTAGGAACTCATCCCACGAACCACCAAAGTCAATCACACATGCTCGCAACATATCCTCCAGAATCTGAATAGTGCGCTCAGACTGTCCGTCTGTCTGGGGGTGAAATGCTGTACTCAACTCAACCCGCGTACCCATCTCTCGCTGAAATGCTCTCCAAAACTGAGAAGTGAACTGAGTACCCATGTCGGATATGATAGACACTGGAACTCCATGCAATCGAACAATCTCCCGAATAAAGATCGCCGCCAACCGCTCAAATGAGTAGGTAGTACTAACTGGAACGAAGTGAGCTGACTTGGTCAGTCTATCCACAATCACCCATACAGAATCAAACTTCCTCGCCGTCCGAGGGAGTCCAGTAACAAAGTCCATAGTGACTCTCTCCCATTTCCACTCGGGAATAACAATGCGCTGAAATACACCACCGGGCCTCTGATGCTCGTACTTAACCTGCTGACAGTTGAGGCACCGTGCTACATGTCTGACAATGTCCATTTTCATCTTTCTCCACCAATAGTGCTGTTTCAAATCTTGATACATCTTCGCGGCTCCTGGATGGACAGAATACCGCGAGCTATGGGCCTCCTCCAGAATCAATTCACGAAGGCCATCAACATTGGGCACACATATCCGGCCCTGCATCCTCAATACGCCGTCACTATCAATGGTGACATCTCTAGCATCATCATGCTGAACTCTGTCCCTAAGGACAGCCAAATGTGGATCATCATACTGGCTCTCATGAATACGATCATATAGAGATGACCGAGATACAACACAAGCCAATACCCGGCTGGGCTCCGAAATATCTAATCTCACTAGCCGATTGGCTAGCACCTGAACATCATGAGCAAATGGCCTCTCCTCAGCTGGAATATATGCCAAGCTCCCCATACTGACCGCCTTTCGGCTTAAAGCATCGGCCACCACATTGGCCTTCCCCGGATAATATAATATAGTAATGTCATAATCCTTCAGCAACTCCAGCCATCTCCGCTGTCTCAAATTAAGGTCTTTCTATTTGAACAAGTGTTGGAGACTACGATGGTCGGTATACACCTCACAAGACACACCGTACAAATAGTGCCTCCAAATCTTCAATGCATGAACAATGGCGGCTAGCTCCAAATCATGAACGGGATAGTTCTTCTCATGTGGCTTCAACTGCCGAGAAGCATAAGCAATCACCTTACCTTCCTGCATCAACACACAACCTATCCCCACTCTCGAGGTATCACAATAAACGGTATATGAACCTGAAGCCGATGGCAATACTAACACTGGAGCTGTGGTCAAAGCTGTCTTGAGCTTCTGAAAGCTCTCCTCGCACTCATCCGACCACACGAATGGTGCACCCTTCTGGGTCAATTTAGTCAATGAAGAAGCAATGGATGAAAATCCCTGAACGAACCGGCGATAATACCCCGCCAAGCCAAGAAAACTCCTGATCTCTGTAGCTGTGGACGGTCTAGGCCAACTCTGCACCGCCTCTATCTTCTTCGGATCAACCTGAATACCATCACGAGACACCACATGTCCCCGAAATGCTACGGACTCGAGCCAAAACTCGCACTTGGAGAATTTAGCATATAGCTTCTCCTCCCTCAATCTCTGCAACACAATACTCAAATGCTGGGCATGCTCCTCCCGACTACGGGAGTAGACTAGAATGTCATCAATGAACACAATCACAAATGAATCCAAATAAGGCCTGAACACACTGTTCATCAGATGCATAAATGCTGCTGGGGCGTTGGTCAGCCCAAACGACATCACAAGAAACTCATAATGACCATATCGGGTCCCGAATGCAGTCTTCATAATATCCGAGTCCCTGATCTTCAGCTGATGATAGCCTGAACGAAGATCGATCTTAGAAAACACCCTCGCACCCTGTAACCGATCAAACAAATCATCTATGCGCGGTAGAGGGTACTTGTTCTTCACTGTCACTTTGTTCAATTGCCTATAATCAATACACATTCGCATGGAACCATCTTTCTTTTTAACAAATAATACCGGCGCACCCCACGGGGACACACTAAGGCGGATGAAACCCTTATCCAGAAGCTCCTGAAGTTGCTCTTTCAGTTCTTTCAACTCAGCTGGTGCCATCCGATAAGGAGGAATGGATATGGGCTGAGTGCCCGGCACCAAGTCAATGCCAAAATCAATGTCCCTGTCCGGCGGCATGCCCGGCAGGTCTGAGGGGAATACATCTGGGAAGTCCCTCACAACAGGTACAAAATCAATGCTAGGAGACTCAACTCCCACATCTCTCACAAAAGCTAAGTACGATAGACACCCTTTTTCAACCATCTTCTGAGCTTTTAAGAACGGAATAACACGGCTAGGGATGAAATCGGTCGAACTCCGCCACTCGATCTGAGAAATACCAGGAATGGCCAACGTAACTGTCTTAGCATGACAGTCCAATATAGCATGGTACGGAGACAACCAGTCCATACCCAATATAACATCAAAGTCCACCATCCCCAACAATAACAAATCGGCCTGGGTCTCCAGACCCCCAATAGATATAACACAGGATCTATAGACATGATCCACAACAATCGTATCACCCACGGGGGTGGATACATGAACAGGTAAATCAAGACTACCACGAGTCGCACCCAAATGATGTGCAAAATAAGAGGACACGTAAGAATATGTGGACCCTGGATCAAATAGAACGAGGCATCTCTGTGACAGACAGAAATGATACCTGTAATCACTGCATCGGAGGCAACTGCATCACGCCTGTCAGGAAGTGCATAGAATCGTGCCTGGCCTCCACCAGATCTCTCCTCGCCCCTGGGGCGACCACGAGAAGACTGACCTCCACCTCTATTAGACTGAGATGGTGCTGAAGATGAGGGCTGATCCCTCTGCCGAGTCTTGTCCCTACGGAGTCGAGGGCACTGTCTCCTCATGTGGCCAAACTCACCACACTCAAAACATGCACCTGGTGCTGGAGAAGGGGACTGAAGGGAACCCCTCGCCGCAGAAGAACCCTGGGCTGATGAAGTAGGTGCTGCACTCTGGGCTGGAAGGGCACTAAGTGATGACTGACCCTGCTGAAACCCCTGTCGACCACGACCACAAGAACCTCCGCTCTGCTCTGGGCGGCCTGAATGAGAAGGTCTAGATGAGCGACCTCTGCTCTGCTGGGAATGCCCTCTAGATGGAGCACCACTAAAACTTCCCGAACCACGAGGCCTCTTGGCCTCCCGCTCCTCTCTCTCTCTCGGCGACGATCCGCCTCAATGGAGTGTGCCATATCAACAACTTGCTCAATGATGATGACAAAACTCTCTCTCTGGTCATAAGAATACGGATAGAGTAATTGAGGCCATCAATGAACCTCCTGATCCTCTCCCTATCATTAGGGATCATCCATGTGGCATGCCTAGCCAACTATGTGAATTTGAGCTCATACTGGGTCACAGACATGTCGCCCTGAACCAACCACTCGAACTGGCGACGTAGCTCCTCGCGACGAGACTGAGGTACATAATTCTCTAGAAAAAGAGTAGAGAACTACTACCATGTGAGAGGTGCCGCTCCTGCAGGCCTACGCCTCTCAAACTCCTCCCACCAATCAAATGCGGGACCGGTGAACTGAAAGGTAGTAAATGAAACTCCGCTGGACTCAAGAATACCAGCTGTCCACAACATCCTCTGACACTTGTCCAAGAAACTCTGGGCATCCTCGCCCTTAACGCCACTGAAATGGGGTGGCTGAAGTCAACCAAATCTCTCAAGACGACGCTGCTCGTCGTCGGGCATAACCTGAACCATATGCTCTGGAGCTGGAGCTGGTGCGGCTGGAGGAATAACCGGTGCAACCACCTGAGCGGGGACCGCCTCTGGCGTCTGAAGTCCCTGAACAACCTGCTCAGGTGTGCGAGCTGCAGGGGTCTGCTGACCACCCCCGACTGAGATGTCGCTACAGTAGCGGTAGCCGAAACTACCTGAGCCAAACCGAAACACACTGATAATATCTGAGCAAGAGTCTCCTGAAGACCAGGAATAGCAATAGATACAGTCTGGCCCTGAACTGGGGCTGCTGGAGCGTCAACCATTGGGGGCTGCTCCTGAATTGGTACAACGGGCGGGTCAGCTGGCACTGCCTCAGCTGCCCTACCTCTACCTTTAGCACGACCGCGCCCACGGCCTCTAACAGATGGCAATGGAGGTCGTCCACCTCGTCCTGATGCTCGCGTTCTCGCCATCTGGGAGAGAATAGAATATAGAAGCTCAGTCCTCATAACAGCAAGATCGCACGACAGAGTTCAAGAAAAGTGAAGTTTTCCTAAAGGTTCGCAGCCTCCCGAGGATAAGAACAGGCGTCCCCGTACCGATCCACAAGACTCTACTAACCGGCTCAAGACTCATAAGGCCTAGTAAACCTAGGCTCTGATACCAACTTGTCACGACCCCAAATCTGGTCGTGATGGTGCCCAACACATTGCTAAGCCAGCCTGACCAATCAATATCAACAACGGAGCTAGAAGCTCTCTTTAGCCCATTTAAGCATGTTAATTCACGAAGCAACAACGATACATATAACGAAAACGGGGAACCAAGTCCCATAATACATCAAGTCCCATAGACCGAAGAGTCAAGAGTCATGAGCCTCTACTGAACATTAGTGTATAAAGGTTTACAAGATACCAAGTGCAGAAAGAAAAGTCAATACAAAATCAAGAGATAGTAAAAAGGAATATCGGGTCCTGCGGACTCTGCAACTACCTCGAATATCCACAAATGTCGCCTTGCACAGCTACTGGATCACTGCTAAGAGGTACCTGGATCTGCACACAAGGTGCAGGGAGTAAAATGAGTACTGCCAGACTCAGTGGTAATAAACAAGGGTAAGACAGCGCAGATAAGAAATCCGCAATAAAGCACTATGTAAAGTCGTAATCAAATACCCTGTCACAGAATCAATATCGACTGTACCTGTACCAATAAGTACCAGCAAAACAGTATAACAGCTAGCAGATGTGGCTAAAATGTAATGAAATGCATGATATGACCGCTACGGCGCGTAGCCCGATCCAATTTGGGTACCCGTGCTCACTGTGGGGGTTCAGACTCCGGAGGGGCTCCTACAGCCCAAGCACAATATCACTGCGGCGTGTAGTTCGATCCAACATACATACCGCTGCGGCGCGCAGCCCGATCCACTACCAGTCAGCTAATATGCAAATACAGCCTCGCAGGCTCAAAAGTAGATTTGAAAACATCTTTTATCATTTTTCAGTTGAAAACAGTAATGTCAAGTTCCAGAGATTGGAAATAGCATGATAACAGAAATAGCTACGGACTGGTAGTAACTAACATGTCAATATGATAAGACAATGATAACGATCCTCGCGGGATCCAATAACTGGCTCACGGCCCACAAGTATACTCAACCACCCAAGAAGGGGTTCAACGGCTCAAGAGTAGCCAATATCACAGTATAATATGCAACCATCCAAGAAGGAGGTTCGACGGCTCATGAATAGCCTAATATCATAACACAGTATCAACAAGTCGGACTAAGCCATAGTCCCCAATCACAATCGACCCCGCACTCACAAGAGAGTACGTGTCTCGCTGCTATACAGCGTCACAAAGTGGTATACCGGGGTTTCGAACCCGCCGGTCATCACCCACATCTATTACTCACCTCAATACGGCGCGATGACTACTCCGCAATGCCCTTGCCACGAGAATCAAGCTCTGCACGCGTAGAATCTGATCAAATACAGTAGAAACACAACAAATTAGGCCAATGGAATGACATCCAATCAATACAACTCAATTTACATCAAAATTCCCAAAGTTGTCAAAACCCGACTTTCGGTACGCTTCTCGAAAAATTACAAAAGTCACATATTCAGAACCCTCATCTCAATACAAGTGTAAGCATATCAATTTTACCAAATTCGGACTCCATTTGCCCATTCAAAACCTTGATTTTCTAAGGTTCAAGCCTAGGGTTAAATCTTCCATGAATCACCCCAAATTCCTCCATTTTCATGATATAATTGCATAATATTATCAATACTAATCATAGTTTAAGTCCATAGTTGATTACCTGATGATTTCCCTTGAGTTTCTCTTAAAAATCGCCCAAATCGCCTCTAAAGCCGAGACCCAAATATGTGAAATGTTTCTGAAATTTTCTAACTTCTGATACACTTAACTCACTACGATTTTCGCTTCTGCGGACCATTTTCTGCCCCTGCGAAACCGCTTCTGCGACCAAATGGTCTCTTCTGCGAACCCAGGCCTATTTGGCCATTTCCGCTCCTACGAGCCACGGACCGCTCCTGTGGGTCTGCTCCTGCGGAATTCCCTCCGCCCCTGCGGTCTTTCCCGCTACTGCGAACAAGAGTCCGCTCCTGCAGACTCGCCTATGCAATCAATAATCCGCTTCTGCGGACTTCTCCATCTCGCCTCAAGACCGCTTCTGTGATCGCCCTCTCGTACCAGCGACGTCGCCCCTGCAGACCAGGCTCCGCTTCAGCGGTCGCCTTCGCTTTTGCGCCTTCTTGTCCGCTCCTGCGGACTCGCTCCTGCGCTCCCTTTTCCGCAGGAGCGAAAACAACAGAACGGAATCACAAACCTGCAATTTTCCACATTTTCTCCAGTTTAGCCATCCGAAAACACCCCGAGGCCCCTGGGACATCATCCAAACACACCAACACATCCTAATACCTTATTCGAACTTGCTCCAATCCTCAAAACACGTCTAACAACATCAAAACCCATAATTCACATCAATTCATGCCTAAATTCCTTAAAACATTCCGAATTACACAATCAATCAAAAACCCGACCAAACGACGTCCGAATGACCTGAAATTTTGCGGGCATATCCAAAATCACATAACAAAGCTAAAGGAATTGTTGGAATTCCATTCCGACCCCCGGATCAAAATCTCACCTACCGATCGGATTTCGTCAAAATTCAACCTTAGCCAATTCAAACCTATTTCTACACCGGGCCTCCAAATTCAATTTCGATTGCTCCCCTAAGTCACAAATCATCTCCCGGAACTAACCGAATCATCAGAATCCGATTCCGAGCCCTCTAACCAAATAGTCAACTCCGGGTTGACTTTCCTTATTCAAGTTTCCTTCAAAAAGGCTATATGCCTTATTTTCATTCCAATTCACTCCTAACTTACTCGATAGACTCTAACACTAATATAAAAGCATAAAACATGTATTTACAACATAACTGGGTGGTAATTCTCGTGACGACGGGCTGGGTCGTCACACCTTCGTGCATGGTTCAAATAACAACGGCACAGAATGTTCCTTCGTGCATAATCAGTATAACAAGGCACGACATGATCCTTCGTGCATAATCAATAACAAGGCACGTCATGATCCTTCATGCATAATCAATAAAATAAGGCACGGCGTGCATAGTTAATAAACAAGGCACGACATCACCCTTCGTGCATTATCACTCTTCCTTACCAAAATAACAATCACTGTTAAGGTCAAAGAATGAAACAATTAACATGAACCGTCCCGGCAAGGGGCACAATAATCATCACAGTAAAGTCCCGGCAAGGGAAACAATAATCAACTTCACAATAAAGTTCCGGCAAGGGAATACAATAATCAACTTCACAACCCTGCAAGGGTTCGAGATTATGACTTAAAAACATCCCACATTAACTCACAATATATGTCAACAAACGACTCACGGTCATGCTAGACGCCAGTGTATGGATGCTCGTCACCACAGCCCATACACCGCACTTGATCACATAGCATTTAGCACATTAATTCCTATTCCCTAAAGCTAGGATAGATCAAACACTTACCTCTAAACCTTGAAGTCCAATTATCCTTTAATTATCGCTTTACCTCAAATTTCAGCCTTCAACTTGCTCAAATCTAATCACAATTGGTTCAATTACTTTAATAAATACTATGTAAATTGGTTTGGATGCATAAAAATGGTTTTCTCAAGGTTTAACCCAAAATTTCCCAAAACTCCCCCGGTCCCACGTGGTCGAAACTCGGGGTTCGGACCAAAATCCGGTCACCCATTCCCTCACAAGTTCAATTATATGATTTGTTTCAACATCGGACCTCAAATCGAGGTCCAATTCCCCAATTCATGAAAAACCTAGGTTCTACCCAAAAAAATAATAATTTCCACCATGAAAACCTTTGATTTCTCTTGGAAAACATGTTTAATGATGCTAGGAATTGAAAAAATTAAGTAAAAAGTGACTTACAAGTGATTTGGAGTGATCTTGTTCTTGGATAATCGTGTGTGGTGTGTTGGGTTTTGAAAGAATGGTGAAAAGGGTTTAAAATTCGTTTAAGTATTAGATTGCACAACTGCGGATATGGGAATTGCGAACATTTGTTCGCAATTGCGAACTTAACAGATTTTGACTGTTGCTCTCGCATTTGCGAGAAATCGCTCGCATTTGCGAACCTAGGCATTCCCTGTCAACATCGCATTTGCGATAATAAGTTCGTATTTGCAAACTAGGCTGAATACTGTGGTCCTCGCATTTGCGAGATATAGTTCGCATTTGCGAACCAAGACCAGTCTAGGGCCTTTTCGCATTTGCAACTTCTTGTTCGCTTTTGCTGTGATGACCTGGCCTTTCACCATCTGAGTTATCACCCTGTTATACCCGTTAAATGCTTGTTAATGTTTCAATATGCATGTTTGGCGAGTTTGAGTCAATTCGGATTTAGTTTGGTTGAAATTGAGACAAATAGTCTCTTAGAAGATGGAATAGTTGAGAAAAGTCAGCTGGATGTTGACTTGTATGTTGGAGAGCTCGGAATCGAATTATGATGTTTCGGACAGCTCCGAGAGGTCATTTATGAGCTAGGAGAGCGATCGGAAGTGAATTGGGAGGTCCGATGAAGTTTTAGGCTTGAATTGGCTAAAGTTAAATTTTGGCGATATCCGATCGATAGGTGAGATTTTAATCCGGGAGTCAGAATGGAATTCCGACAGTTGCAGTAGCTTCATTAGGTGATTTTGGATGTGCCTGCAAAATTTTAGGTCATTCGGAGGTCGTATGGTTGGGTTTTTGGTCGAATGTCGATTTTGGAAGTTTGAATGGAAACTTAGGCTTGAATTGCTTGAATTCGATGTTATTCCATATTAAAGTATGTGTTTTTATTATTGGAGAAAGTTCGTATGGTGCTATGGAGTATGTTTGTGTCTTTCGTTGGGGTCCCAGGGGACCCCGGGTGGTTTCGGGAGGTTAAACGGGAGAGAAACATGGAAATTGTAGGTTGAATATTTGCTGGTTCTGTTGTTTTTGCTCCTGCGGAAATGGGAGCGCAGGAGCGAGACCGCAGTAGCGGAATTATTACCGCAGAGGTGAAAGGGGGCTTGGCCAGGAGGTTTCGCAGAAGCGGATGATGTACCGTAGGAGCGGACTCGCTCCTGCGAGTCTAGGGTCGCAGAAGCGGAAGGCATGCGACTGGGGGAAGATCGCGGAAATGGAGGTGTGTCCGTAGGAGCGGTCTCGCAGGTGCGAGACCTGGGCCGCAGAAGCGGAACTGGGCGGCTTGGTGTGGTCTCGCAAAAGCAACCATTTAGTCGCAGAAGCAACCATTTGAATTTTTGAATTCGTTATCATTACTCTCCAACTAGTTGGCAGTTGCGCAGCTCGATGTAGGTAAAAGGACTCAGTCCTGGCAGTTAAGCTTATGCAATGAATGGGAGGAAAGAGTTGTGATGTGTTTTATCATGGTTTGAAAATAAGTATATTCCTATCTGTATGTGAAGCATGGAATGTGTAATGACTTTTATCCTATATGGGATCATGAAGGTCCTCAACTAGTTGAGTGCATCGATGTTTGCGGCGTAGGAGAGGGATAGAAATTCTCCATGTATCTTGGTGCAGTATGGTATATACGATGTGTTATAGAAAGATGATAACGACATGTTCAAGGTTTGAGATCAGTTCATATTATATGGGAAGTTATTAAAATTCCCAAGCAGCGTGGGCAGCTGCAGATAATCTGAGAATCAATCTTCCTGGTGATTAAGGAAAATGGTACTTCTATTCTAGTCATTAGGCAGAGTATATGGTCAAAAGGGCCAGGTAATGTGAACTGATAATATTTAGTGGTATTGTGGTATCCTCTTGTTGGATTGACGGTGAAGATTGAGTTGTTGATGGCATAGGAAAATTTCTGAATGGCTTTTGTGGTATGAAGGGATGCTTGATGTGTGTTATGTATTCGTACGGTGGAGTGTGGAATCAGGCATAGTGATTCATGTGTTATATATGTGTTGGAGACTAGAAGTTCTCGTAATCCGCCTATGCAGTGGTGGTATATCGTGTGTATCGACATCATTTAGCGGTTGATGGAAATTGGAAGCACTAGTGGCTCTCTCTTTGCTTGAGATTATGAATTTCGGTTACGATATTTGATTGCAGACAGGTTGTCTCGACTAATGTGATATGGACTAGGTCAGAAAGTGCCGCAAATTGCATAGCAGAGTGCATCAGGTTATGTTCCAGCAGGGTAGTTGTACCCCAGGACCAGCGGACGGCTGGTAGGTATTGCTTGTCGGTTGGGCCTTCGTAATGGATGTCAGTGTAGAGGTATCTACCATTGATTCAACTCCAGTATTGAGGAACTTTGTCGGATGCGTTTCATGTGGCCGAGCTTGAGGCTATATGTATATGTTTGTTGCGATGAAAGACTTGACTCGAGGTGCATTCCCTTTGCTAGATGTATTCGTGGATCGGGTGGCACGCCGCCACAGGTATAGTATTCGGATCGGGCGAAACGCCGCCACAGGTATGGTATCTAGATCGGGTGGCACACGGCCACAGGTATGTTATTGGAACGGATTGCGCGCCGCAATAGTGTGATTGGGAAAATATAGCTTCCTATATGTTACTTTGTATACAATACTTCCTAGCTTCTGAGGAATAGTCTGTATTGGGCATCGCTCGGGGAATAGCACGTCGGTTGTGTCCTTTCAGGATTTGATAGCATATATCAATTGTATCACCATAGGTGTGATTGATTTTTTGAGTTCAGACCTAAAAATGTGCGTGGCTGACCGTTCTGAGCATGGTGACTTGAGGTGCTTCAGGAGTAATAGTGTTTGGATAGAATCAGGAGTTGTGGCAAGGCCACGTGGTGTTATGACCTTTCAATGAGGATTCAGGTACTCTAATGCTATGATGTGAGATGAGATCTCAGTTATGTGTTGTGATGGTATTGAGGAAGTTTAATTATAGCTCTTTGTGTGAGTCTATTGTCATGATTCGAGTGTGTTCAGATCGTTCTTATTGGAGCCTGTGTTGTGATCGTCGTGACTTAGGCCAGTGTTGAGGTGTCCTATCACCAGTGTGGTGTGTTATAATCGAAATGATCGCTTGAATCATTAAATGAGTACGAGCATATTTGATCTTAGCTTTTTAGAAAGGTAATATCGAGGTTTGGATCCGAAACCTATTGTGGTATCAGTGTTTAGAAGGGAAATGGATTCACGAATGGTTGACCCGAGAGATAAGTTCGGTATATCGCGTGCTTCAGTTGCCGCGGGCAGGATATGAAGGTGTTGGAATAAGACTCTACCTAATGAGAAAGGTTCTTTCTGCTAGTATTTGGTTATTGTGGCTAGTTGTCGTGATTAGAGACTATCGTATCGAGTGATTGGGTTGTTTGATATATCATGTGATCTCACCCGGAGTGGCGAGTTGGCTATTACAGTTGGATCGTGTGTACTCTGAGTATGGATGTGGGATTCAGATTGGTATATGATTTTGGAAAGTGCAATGTAGTTTATAGTTCAGATAGACTGTGAAAATTCAGCTATGCTATGTTATCGGACTTATGAAAGATAGGTTGAAGTGGTATCACCCCTAGTATATGCTTGGTGAGGTCATTCAGCTATTGTGTTGAATCTAGTACAACTCTTGGTCCGCTTAAGGACGAGCGTTTGCTTAAGTTGGGGAGAATGTGACGACCTGGCCCATTATTATGTGAGTTATCACCCCGTTATCCCCGTTAAATGCTTGTTAATGTTTCAATATGCATGTTTGGCGAGTTTGAGTCAACTCGGATTGAGTTTGGTTGAATTTGAGACAAATAGTCTCTTAGAAGAAGGAATGGTTGAGAAAAGTCAGCTGGATGTTGACTTGTGTGTTGGAGAGCTCGGAATCGAATTCTCATAATTTGGTCAGCTCCGGGAGGTAATTTATGAGCTAGGAGAGCGATCGGAAGTGAATTGGGAGGTCCGACGAAGTTTTAGGCTTGAATTGGCTAAAGTTAAATTTTGGTGATATCCGATCGATAGGTGAGATTTTGATCCGGGAGTCAAAATGGAATTCCGACAGTTGCAGTAGCTTCGTTTGGTGATTTTGGATGTGGCTGCAAAATTTCAGGTCATTCGGAGGTCGTTTGGTCGGGTTTTTGGTCGAATGTCGGTTTCGGAAGTTTGAATGGAAACTTAGGCTTGAATTGCTTGAATTCGATATTATTCCGTATTAAAGTATGTGTTTTTATTATTGGAGCAAGTTCGTATGGTGCTATGGAGTATGTTTGTGGCTTTTGTTGGGGTCCCACGGGACCCCGGGTGGTTTCGGGAGGTTAAACGGGAGAAAAACATGGAAATTGCAGGTTGAAGATTTGCTGGTTCTGTTGTTTTCACTCTTGCGGAAATGGGAGCGCAGGAGCGAGACCGCAGAAGCGGAATTATTACCGCAGAGGCGAAAGGGAGCTTGGCCAGGAGGTTCCGTAGAAGCGGATGATGTACCGTCGGAGCGGACTCGCTCCTGCGAGTCTAGGGTCGCAAAAGCGGAAGGCAGGCGACTGGGGGAGATCGCGGAAGCGGAGGTGTGTCCGCAGGAGCGGTCTCGCAGGTGCGAGACCTGGGCCGCAGAAGCGGAACTGGGTGGCTTGGTGTGGTCTCGCAGAAGCGACCATTTAGTCGCAGAGGCGGCATCGCAGAGGCGGATTTTTGCCCGCAGAAGCAGAAATCGTGCCTGTGTTAAAAATAACAGAAGAGTTAAAAGTTTCATAAGTTGCAAAACATTAGGGCTCGGTATTGAGAGGCGAAATTGGGCGATTTGGACGAGAAATTTTTGGGAGATCGTCGGGTTATCATCGGAGGTGAGTTTTATGGTTCATTTACGCGTTTTTATCTCGAAATCTTCCTCTATTTCACTGAAATTGGATCAAATTGTGAGGAAATTTAGCCTAGGCCAGGGATTTGGAAAAATACTGAATTGAGTGGGCAAATGGAGTTCGAATTTGGTAAATTTTATATGCCTAGACTCGTATCGAGACGAGGTGTAACTTTTATAATTTTTCGAGAAGCGCACCAAGAGTCAGGTTTTGACAACTTTGTGGGTTTTGATGCAATTTGGGTTATTTCAAATGGGTTGCATGAATTTAGCATATATTGACGTATTATCATTGATTTTGAGCAGATTTGGCACCCGAGGAGATTGATTTGCGAGGCAAGCGCAAGGCAGACTGAGGCTTCTACCGGTTCGAGGGGAGTGGTAGTAGTAAATAATGTAGTGAGGGTTTGAAACCCCGTACTAGCACTTTATAGTGCTATGTTGAGATGAGACACGCGTCTCGTGGTGACATTGTGACTGGGGACTTGGACTTAGTCCATCCCGGCTTATAATAGACTGTGTTTTATGACTGTTAATGAGATTATAACTGTGTAATATAATAGCCATGTTTGGGGTCTTGTGCCGATCTGTAGAGCTTTAGGGGACCTATAGAGCTAGGTGACCCTTATACCGTGTTGGAAACTTACACTCAGCCGTAAAATTTGTTGAATAGCCTATTAAGAGTGAGTACTAGATGTGTACTGTGAGAGATATATTACTTAGGGTGGAAGCTCCCTGATTTAGCTGAGTGGGCCTGAAAGGCTAATCCTATGCTAGTTGAGACAGGGTCGAGGACCTATTAGGAGGTATTATATTCATATATATAAGTATTAGATCGGGCTACACGCCGCACCAGTATATATATTGGGTCGGGCTGTACGCCGCAACAGTATATATATTGGATCGGGCTGCACGCCGCAGTATTATTGCGCTTGGGCTATAGGAGCCCCTTCGGAGTCTGAGTCTGCACACATTCACAGTGAGCGCTGGTGTATATTATGGGATCGGGCTGCACGCTGCAGCAGTATAGTAGTATGAATATATAAATATATATATATATATATATATATATATATATATATATTGGATCGAACTGCACGCCGCAGTAATATATGTGTGGATCGGGCTGCACGCCGCAGTATATATTGGATCGGGCTGCACGCCGCAGCAGTATACATATTGGATCGGGCTGCACGCCGCAGCATTATATATATTGGATCAGGCTGCACGCCGCAGCAGTATATATATATTGGATCGGGCTGCACGCCGCAGCATTATACTTATTCAAATACTTATACCTTATAGACACATGTATAGGTCTCCAAGTATTGAGACGGTTGTACACCATAGTGGTACGAGTGAGGATTTAGTCAGTGTGGGACTTTGATGAGATAGATGTGGACTGGAGATCGGAGTACTTACTATAGTGATGACGTACCTGTGAGGGTTTGCCTTAGAACTGTTGAGTGATAGCACAGGAGTTCTTACTTTTAGTTATTGTTTATCATTACTACTCACTGAGTTGAAATATACTCACCCCACTCCCCTGCACTTTCTGTGCAGATCCACAGGTGCCCGAGAGCAGTTGAGATATTGTAGCTGCTGATCATTATCTACTTTTGCGGAGACTACGAGGTAGCTGCCAGCGTCCGCAGAGCCTGTTTTCTCCTTACTTATCATCTTGTTATTTTCATTTTGCCTAGGATTGTTTGTATTAGGATGTTTATTCTGTAGAGGCTCAGACTCGTGACACCATGATATGGTTGGGACCGTATTTTGTATGCTTTTACTATCACGCTTATCATTTGATATGATCACTTGCTGTTTAAGTTTAATTTGATTAATTGGAATTAATAATTGGCTGGGTTAAGGATGATACGGTCGGGCTTGCCTAGCATTGTGTTTGGCGCCATCACGATCGGGGTTTGGGTCGTGACATTTGCGAACTTAGCCTATTTCTGGGAGACTTCGCAATTGCGAGTAATTCTTCGCAATTGTGAAGATATCAGCTGGGGAAAAATACCAGCTGTGTTATTTTTTGAAATCTGCTCTAACGGCCTATCAAATCTTTACCCGAGCCCTCGGGCTCCAAACCAAACATGGACACAACTTCAAAAACATACTACAAACTTGCTCGCGCGATCAAATCGCCAATATAACATCGTTTTCATCAAATCAAGCCTCAAGCAAGTTCATGATTTTCTTCCTTGAACTTCATAAACTTTCAAATTTGGAACTCAAGGTTCAAAACACATCAAAAGACGTTCAAATGTCGTCAAACTTTGCAGGAAGTACTTAAATAATATTTAAGACTTGTACCGGGCGTCGGAACCAAAATACGAGCCCGATACCATGGTCATTTAATCAATTTTCATTTAATAATTTCAGCAAAAACAATTTAACAGAAAAATTCATATCTTAGGCTCTAGGCCTCAAAATTCGACTCCGGACACATGCCCGAGTCCCATATTTTCCTATGGACCTTCGGGACCGTCCGATCTCGGGTCCGGGTCCATTTACCAAAAATGTTAACCGGAGTCAACCATATCAATATTAATATCATTTTTCTTCAAATTTCTCATTGAATTCACATATTCTAGCACAAAATCATTCCGGCTACATGCACAGACTATACACGTAAATCAAGGCAACATAAAATGAGGTTTTCAAAGCCTCGGAAGTGCGGGACCAATGCAGAAAATAGGTGATGACCCTTTGGGTCGTCACATCCTCCACCTCTAAAACAACTATTCGTCCTCAAACGGATAAGAGAAGGAAGTACCTGAGTCGGGGAACAAGTGTGGGTAGCGGCTCTGCATATCATACTCGGACTCCCAGGTCGATGCCTCAGGAGGCTGACCTCTCCACTGAAAACGCACAGAAGCAAAACTCTTCGACCTCAACTGTCGAACCTGCCGGTCTAGAATGGCCATCGACTCCTCCTCGTAAGATAGATCATTGTCCAATTGGACAGTACTGAAGTCTAACACATGTGTGGGATCGTCGTGGTACCTTCGAAGCATAGATACATGAAAAACTGGATGTACGACTGATAAGCTAGGTGGCAGTGCTCGTCTGTAAGCCACCTCTCTCACTCGGTCCAGAATCTCAAATGGACCAATATACTTAGGGCTGAGCTTGCCCTTCCTTCTGAACCTCATCACACCCTTCATAGGCAACACCTGGAGCAATACCCGCTCACCAACCATGAAATCCACATCTCTAACCTTACGATCCGCATAAGTCTTCTGTCTGGACTGAGCTGAACGCAATCTCTCATGTATAGTCTTGACCTTGTCTAAGGCCTCCTGAACTAAGTGTGTACCCAACAACCGAACCTCTCCCGGCTCAAACCATCCGACTGGAGATCGACATCGCCTACCATACAACGCCTCATACGGGGCCATCTGAATGCTAGACTGGTAGCTATTACTGTAGGCGAACTCTGATAATGGCAGAAACGGGTCCCACAAACCTCCAAAATCAATGACACAGGCTCGGAGCATGTCCTCTAAGATCTGAATAGTCCTTTCGGACTGAGCATCCATATGAGGATGGAAAGCTGTACTCAATTGAACCTGGGTGCCTAACTCCTGCTGGACCACTCTCCAAAAATGTGAGGTAAACTGCGTACCATGATCTAAGATAATAGTCACCGGTACCCCATGAAGGCGAACAATCTCCCTGATGTAAATCTCTGCTAGCTTCTCCGATGAGTAAGAGACAGATACGGGAATGAAGTGTGCTGACTTGGTCGGCCTATCAACAATGACCCAAATAGCATCAAATCTCCTCCGAGTCAAAGGAAGTCCAGTAACGAAGTCCATTGTAATCCGCTCCCATTTCCACTCGAGAATTTCAATTCTCTGGAATACACCACCTGGCCTCTGGTGCTCATATTTCACATGCTGATAGTTTAGACACCAAGCGACATACGTAATGATGTCTTTCTTCATCCTACGCCACCAATAGTGCTGCCGTAAGTCCTGATACATCTTCGCGGTGCCCGGGTAAATAGAATACCGTGAACTGTGGGCCTCCTCTAAGATCAACTCTCGAATCCCCTCAACATTGAGCACACAAACTCGCCCCTGCAATCTCAATACTCCATCATCATCTGGAGTTACCTTTGTGGCACCTCCCCACTATACAGTATACCTCAGGTCATGTAATTAAGGATCATCAAACTGCCTCTCACGGATACACTCTAATAGAGAAGAACGAGCGACCGTGCAGGCTAAAACCCTGCTAGGCTCAGAAATGTCTAGTCTCACGAAGCGATTGGATAAGGCCTGGACATCTAGAGCAAGTGGTCTCTGACTGACCGGAATATAAGCAAGACTACCCATGCTAGTAGACTTTGTACTCAACGCATCGGCCACCACATTGGCCTTACCTGGGTGATATAGTATAGTAACATCATAGTCCTTCAGCAACTCTAACCATCTCCTCCGTCGCAAATTCAACTCCTTTTGCTTGAATAAATACTATAGGATTTTGTGATCCGTGTACACCTCGCACGCCACACCATATAGATAATGCCTCCAGATTTTTAAGGCATGAACCACTGCTGCTAGCTCAAGATCATGAACCGGATAATTCTTCTCATGGATTTTCAACTGTCTCAAAGCATAAGCAATAACCTTGCCATCCTGCATCAATACCGCTCCAAGCCTAGTAGGGGATGCATCACAGTAAACTGTGTAAGGCCTTGCACCCGTAGGTAATATTAACACTGGTGCTGTAGTCAAAGCTGCCTTGAGTTTCTGAAAGCTCGCCTCACACTCATCTGACCACTTGAACTAGGCACCCTTCTGGGTCAACCTGGTCATCGGGGCTGCAATAGAAGAGAACCCCTCTACAAATCGACTGTAGTAACCTGCTAACCCCAAGAAACTCCGGATCTCGGTCACTGAAGCTAGTCGAGGCCAGTTTTGGAGTGCCTCAATCTTCTTTGGGTCCACTTAAATACCCTCTACTTATAAGATATGACCTAGAAATGCCACCGAACTCAACCATAACTCGCATTTTGAAAACTTGGCATACAGCTGATTATCCTTCAGAGTCTGAAGAACCACTCTGAGGTGCTGCTCGCGCTCTTCCTGACTGCAGGAGTATACCAGGATATTGTCTATAAAGACTATCACGAACAGATCTAGATAAGGCCTGAACACCAGATTCATCAACTCCATAAATGTTGCTGGAGCATTGGTCAACCCGAAAGACATGACCAAGAATTCATAGTGCCCGTACCTAGTGCGAAAGACTGTCTTAGGAATGTCAGCCGCCTTGATCTTCAGCTGATGGTAGCCCGACCTCAAGTCTATTTTTGAGAACACCCTCGCTTATTGGAACTGGTCAAACAAATCATCAATCCTCGGCAGTGGATACTTGTTCTTTATCGTCACATTTTTTAATTGCCGATAATCAATACACATCTGCATCGAGCCATCCTTCTTCTTCACAAATAACACCGGTGCACCCACGGAGAAACACTAGGCCTGATAAAGCCCTTTTCTAGAAGGTCTTGCAACTGATCTGTTAACTCCTTCAACTTCGGTGGGGCTATAAGATCGGGTGGAATAGAGATGGGCTGAGTGCCCGGTGCCAGATCAATACAGAATTCAATATCCTTATCGGGTGGCATGCCCGGCAGGTCTGAAGGGAAAACCTCGGGAAACTCCCGTACAATAGGAACTAAATCAATAGAAGGAATTTCCATGGTATAATCACGAGCATATGCCAAATAAGCTAGACACACCTTCTCGACCATGAATCGAGCCATAACATAGGAAATAACAGTGCGAACGGAGTGGCCTGAGGTCCCTCTCCACTCTAGTCGGGGTGATTCTAGCAAGGCCAACGTCACTGTCTTGGCATGACAATCTAAGATAGCATGATACAGGGACAACCAGTCCATCCCCAATATGACATCGAAATCCACCATGTCTAATAGCAATAAATCAACATGGGTCTCAAGAGACCCGAATATAACTACGCACGAACGATGCACCCGGTCGACTACTATAGAGTCACCCACTGGTGTAGACACATAAACTGGAACATCCAGGGCATAGCTAGGCACGACCAGGTATGGTGCAATGTAGGAAGACACATACGAATATGTAGACCCAGGGTCAAATAATACTGAAGCACCACTGCCACAAACAAGAATGGTACCTGTAATCATAACATCTGATGCCTTTGCCTCTGGCCTAGCTGGTAAAGCATAAAATCGGGGATCACAACCTCCCCTCTAAGCTACGTCTCTAGGACGGTCATCCATTGGCTGACCTCTACCTCTAGCGGGTCGGTCTCCACCTCTACGCTCTCGACCTCCACCTCTACGATCTCTACCCTTGCCTCTGGCTGGCTGAACTACTGGTGCCTGAGGCTGGGGAGCTACTGGCACTGGAGTACGTGCAATAGGAGTCTGGACCGCTCCTCCAGCTTGAGAAGTGGCTGGTGCAGCTGGTAATAATCCTGCTCTAGCAACACTGTCCATAAAACCCGCTATTCTGACCAGAGCCTCCCGAAAATCCGGGGTAAATAAGACCTTCCCTGTGACCTAAGCGGGGCCCACTGGAGCTGCTGGGACTGGAACCTCCTCGCCAGTCTCAATATGAGGCTCCACCTCTGGAATAGCTACCGGGGGCTGAGCTCTGCCCCTACTACGGCCTCCGATACGGCCTCAGCCCCTACCCCTCATGGGAGCTACCTGGGGCTCAGGCTGCTGATCAGCGAATGAAGGAACGCGTGTCCTCACCATATGTGAAAGGACATAGTAGAAATTCAATCAGTATTTGAGGAACAAATCACACAACAAGAATGAACAAATGAGAGACTTCTTCCTAACTCAATAGACTCTGGAGGACAAGTACAGACGTCTCCGTACCTACCTGTCAAACACTACTAAGCTTGTTCCTGAGTGGTGAAACCTATGTAACCTAGATCTCTGATACTAACTTGTCACGACCCGGATTTTCCCCTATCATCGGGATCGTGATGACGCCTACTCGTGGTAGCTAGGCAAGCCAATTCATTTAATATTTTCCTGTTCATACCATCTTTTTTGTTCTCATATTTAATAGCAAGAAATAATTACTCAATTTGTTAAATGCGGAAGTCTTTCTAAATAGAGATGAATAATAATAATATAAAACAACTGATATCATCCTCTACCCAAGATGTGGACTAACCAACTCACGAACTACTGAGGAATACTACACATAATGGTTTGAAGGAAAATAATAAACATCCGTCCACCTCGGAACAATGATACCACAACAATAATAAGTTAAATAGAAGAGACGCCGGGCCTACGGATGCCTGCAAGATACCTCGGTCTCGGAAAGCACAGAAATCCCACAAATACTCTACTGCTGCCACTGCTACAGCTCGAAACCTGGACCTATGCAGAAACGCACAGAAGTGTAGTATCAGCACAATCCGACCCCATGTGCTGGTAAGTGCCTGGCCTATCCCGGCGAAGTAGTGACAAGCCTAGGACCAGACACTCCCATAAACCTGTGCAATTCTATATATGTATATACCACAAAATAACAAGATTATCAAGTAACACAATTAACAAAGGAGTATCATGCTGGGGGAACACAATCAACAACATATAATAAATCAGTAAAGAGAATCAATAAAACAAGGCACGACATGATCCTTCGTGCATAATCAATAGTTTCACGGCATCACCCTTCGTGCTTTTACTCTCATCCTCACCAAATAATCAAATAAAAGTGCACGGCATCACCCTTCGTGCTTTTACTCTCATCCTCACATCCATGGCACGGCATAATCCTTCGTGCATGGTTCAAATAACAACGGCACGGAATGTTCCTTCGTGCATAATCAGTATAACAAGGCATGACATGATCCTTCGTGCATAATCAATAACAAGGCACGGCATGATCCTTCGTGCATAATCAATAAAATAAGGCACAACATGATCCTTCGTGCATAGTTAATAAACAAGGCACGGCATCACCCTTCATGCATTATCACTCTTCCTCACCCAAATAACAATCACAGTTAAGGGCAAAGAATGAGACAATTAACATGAACCGTCCCAACAAGCGACACAATAATCATCACAGTAACGTCCCGGCAAGGGAAACAATAATCAACTTCACAATAAAGTCCCAGCAAGGGAATACAATAATCAAATTCACAACCCGGTAAGGGTTCGAGATTATGACTTAAAAAGATCCCACATTAACTCATAATATATGTCAACAAATGACTCATGGTCATGTTAGACGCTAGTGTATGGATGCTTGTCACCACAGCCCATACACCGCACTCGATCACATAGCAATTAGCACATTAATTTCTATTTCCTCAAGCTAGGATTGATCAAATACTTACCTCTAAACCTTGAAGTCCAATTATCCTTCAATTATCGCTTTACCTCGAATTTCAGTCTTCAACTGGCTCGAATCAAATCACAATTGGTTCAATTACTTTAATAAATACTATGTAAATTGGTTTAGATGCATAAAAATGGTTTTCTCAAGGTTTAACCTAAAATTTCCCAAAATGCCCCCATCCCACGTGGTCGAAACTCGGGGTTCGGACCAAAATCCTATCACCATCACCGCACGAGTTCAATTATATGATTTATTTTAAAATCGGACCTCAGATTGAGGTCCAATCCAATTCATGAAAAACCTAGGTTCTACCCAAAAACAACAATTTCCACCATGAAAACCTTTGATTTCTCTTGGAAAACATGTTTAATGATGTTAGGAATTGAAAGAATTAAGTAAAGCGTGACTTACAAGTAATTTGGAGTGATATTGTTCTTGGAGAATCGTGTGTGGTGTGTTGGGTTTTGAAAGAATGGTGAAAAAGGGTTTAAAATTCTTTTAAGTATCAGATTGCACTGCTGCGGATATGGGAATTGTGAACATTTGTTCGCAATTGCGAACTTAGCAGGTTTTGACTATTGCCCTCGCATTTGCGAGAAATCATTCGCTTTTGCGAACCTGGGTGTTCCCTGTCAACATCGCATTTGCGAAAATAAGTTCGCATTTACGAATTAGGCTGAATATTGTGGTCCTCGCAATTGCGAGATATAGTTTGCATTTGCGAACCAAGGCTAGTCTAGGGCCTTTTTGCATTTGCGAGTTCTTGTTCGCTTTTGCGAACTTAGCCTATTTGTGGGAGACTTCGCAATTGCGAGTAATTCTTCGCAATTGCGAAGATATCAGCTGGGGAAAATACCAGCTGTGTTATTTTTCAAAATCTGTTTAATGGCCTATAAAATCTTTACCTGAGCCCTCGGGCTCCAAACCAAACATGCACACAACTTCAAAAACATACTACGAACTTGCTCGCGCGATCAAATCGCCAATGGAACATCATTTGCATCAAATCAAGCCTTAAGTTCATTATTTTCTTCCTTTGACTTCATAAACATTGAAATTTGGAACTCAAGGTTCAAAACACATCAAACGACGTTCATATGTCGTCAAACTTTGCAGGAAGTACTTAAATAATATTTAAGGCTTGTACCGGGCGTCGGAACCAAAATACGAGCCCGATACCATGCTCATTTAATCAAATTTCACTTCATAATTTCAGTAAAAGTAATTTAACAGAAAAATTCATATCTTAGGGCTCTATGCCTCAGAATTCGACTCCGGACGCATGCCCGAGTCCCATATTTTCCTACGGACCTTTCGGGACCGTCCGATCTCGGGTCCGGGACCGTTTACCATAAAATGCCCTGACTATGCACATAAATCGAGGCAACATAAAATGAGGTTTTCAAAGCCTCGGAAGCGTGGGACCAATGATGACAACAGGTGATGACCCTTTGGATCGTCAGAGAGGGCTATATTTTTAATGGGGGAGGCCGAAATGGCCATTTTTTGCAAAATCTAGCCGTTCCCAACGACGATCTCAATTTGACCATTGGTGACTGTCCAATTCATTAAAAAAAATCCACAATGGTAACTGCGCTCCTAACGAGCTACAGGCGGGTTCGTTGCATCGTTAAGCAGAACGTGTTCATCCAAAACCCGCTCCCAACCAACCCGTCCCACACCGCACAATATGGAATAGTACCAGGCTAAACCGAATTAAAACGGGTTGAAAACGGATCAGTTTGACCCGATTAACACCCATAGTATCCCGTCATCACAACGTAAGACAACGAATCAAGCAACACAATTGCACAAGATATAAATTAACTCACAATTTATCGAAGCGTAACATAGGCTAATCGCAAATTTTATTATACTAACAAACACAAAACGAAAGTTGAGATTAAAGATAAGAATGGATCTGAATGTAGCTGGAATTCGATTGTTTCACAGCTTTGATAACTCAAATGCTGACACGACGACAAATAGAGTGTCGACCGGAATAATTTGGCTCGACACAAATTAAACCTTCACGAGCCAGTGGCACAAATTTGGCTCGCAATTTTTTATAAAAGAGAGGAGAGAGTTTCGGCGGTGGCTATTTGTGACTTTGAGTAACGATGTTTGATCGTGTTTTTTAATTTTTGTGGTGGAGGTCACTGTTATAATTCTATATTCAAAAATCAGTAAATGAACAAAAATTAGTTTAAAAGGGAACACAGAAAATTTCGAGCCCGTAAGTTTTTTGTGCTTCCTTAAGGTATTTAATTCCCTCACAATGCCCAAGGTGGCGGATTAATTCCTCCTAGGATAGAATGGAAAAACTATTTTGTGATAGCAGCTCAAATTGCAGAATTTTGGCCAACTCAAATGACGGAGCAAGTCACACGAAATGCTTACGTTTTTGTTTTGGAAAACAATGCAGAATGCAGAAGTTTCAGGGGAGTGATTCCTGATTTTTCGATGGTGGAAATTGAGGCTAAGCCTCTCTATTTATAGCTAGTAAAGTTGAGTCTCAACAGGTGCAAAGGTGCCTGTTCAATGATAAGGTGTCTCTTCAGTTATTGAATGTAACGTCTTCACTGATAAAGCGCTGTAAACTGAGTGAGGTCAGGTAGAAGAATATTTTCTGCTGTCAACGCTTAAAGTCCACACCAAAAAAACTTTTCGGATTATTCTATCGATGCCATCGCTGGTGCAGGAGTTGTGCGACTTGAAGACGCATTTGTAGATGCAGTAGTAGTCCCAACAGAACCATTCTGTAGTTCCGCACTCGTTGTCATCTTTCTGCAAAAGAAATTGATAAACATAATAAGTATCGTGAAGTTTTTTATATTTTCAAACCAAATACAGACAATCGAGTTTTTATATCTCGGATTGAGTAGAAAGTCACAAAGATTTTAATCTCAAACTGGAGTTGAAAATCCGAAGATTTTAGTCTCCAAAATGGGAGTAAAAAATCAATAAGATTTTAGTCTTTCAAAGCAGAACGTAAGATTGAATATAGAAATAAAACATTAAATTCCTTAAGTTTGTAATAACTATGTATTCAAAAATCAGTAAATAAACAAACGTTAGTATAAAAACGAAAGCAGAAAATTCTGAGCCCACAAGTTTTTTGTTTTTCCTTAAGGAATTTAATTCCCTCACAATGCCCAAGGTTGCAGATTAATTCCTCACAGGATAGAACAGAAAAAGTATTTTATGATAGCAACACTTCAAATCACAAAATTTCGGCGTACTCAAGTGGCGGAGCAAGTCACAGAAAATGCTTACGTTTTTCATTTGGGAAAACAATGTAGAATGCATAAGTTTGAGGGGAGTGATTTTAGATTTTTCGGTGGTGAAAATTAAGGGTAAACCTCTCTATGTATAGCCAGTAAGGTTCTCAACAGGTGCAAAGAAGCATGTTCAATGATAAGGTGTCTCTTCTGTTATTGAATGGAACGTTTCAGCTGTTAGTCGCAAAATAACTCTGCGATCTTTCAATGCGCGAAAATAATTACGCGATCCTCTAACATGAAAAATATTTAGAACAGAAAATGTTAAATAACAGAAAAGGAAATAAATTTGGTCCAAATAATTATCAATCAATCATATCAATTAACCAAAACGAATCTGAATCTGAATTCGAAGCCGAAGCCGAAGCCGAGCTAAGCGACGACGACGACGACGGTGCGAGGTATCACTTCTTCTTAACTCTTTAAGAGATAGAAGATGAGCTTGTATATATATATATATATACAAAGATTTTCATTCCTTCTTCCAATGAGGGACAAAGTGCATTAGTAAAGTGAACAAATTCAAATTTTCACTTCCCTCCCTTTATTTTCCCACCATTTTATATTCATAGCTCTTTTGTTATTAATACCAAAACTCAAAAATCCCCCACATAGATGGAGAATGACTATATGAAATAAATATGCATATACAACTGTGTGTGATTCGCAATTAAAGATTAATCGCATCTGGATAGGTAGGTTTCCCTTTGAACTTTCCGTAGTGAACATATGTCGGATATACTCGATCAATCGGTAGACTCAATATATTTGAACCGTAAAACTTTGGTTTATACCTAACAACCATATGTCACACAATTAATCCTTAACAGTTTTTCATTCTCATTGTTGTGTTCTTTTCTGCCATAAACACCGCATAGTTTCAGAAGTGCGTAGAGAACTAGCCTTAAAATATTCTCCTTGAAGCGTCTAACACTTCACACTTATATAGGTGATTCCTAAACGTGTTATCCCGTAGATACACTATTTAATATACCCCGTATCAACCTTAAAAACCATTAAAAAGTCCTAACGCTTTATCGTTGATACTGAAGATTGTCTACATCATGAGATTGGACCAAAATTTTATTTGTGAGTGTTGAACCGCCACTAATGACTTTGTTTTATCTCATTGAACCTAGATCTTGGGGTCTCTAGTCTTATAGGTAGAGTTACCGCCATAGTGACTTATCCTCGGCCATAGTCCTATTCACTTTGATGATTTCTCAACCGCCTCTGTAGATAGGCCTTTGCAAGCGGATCCGATACATTATCTTTTGACTTTACATAGTCAATTATGATAATTCCACTAGAGATTAGTTATCTAACGGTATTATGCCTTCGTCGAATGTGATGATATTTTTCATTATACATAACACTCCCAACCCTTCCTATTGTTGCTTGGCTATCACAATGTATGTATACAGGTGCCAAAGGCTTGAGCCAAAATGGAATGCCTTCTAAGAAATTCCGGAGCCATTCAGCTTCTTCACCGGCCTTGTCTAAAGCTATAAACTTAGACTCTATTGTAGAGCGAGCGATGCATGTCTGTTTGGATGACTTCCAAGATATTGCGCCTCCACAAATGGTAAAAATGTATCCACTTGTGAATTTTCTTTCCGTTGATATGGTGATCAAATTTGCATCACAATATCCCTCAATAACTACGGGATAATTATTGTAATGCAATGCATAATCTTGAGAATATTTCAAATATCCCAAAACTCGTTTCATTGCTATCCAATGATCTAGGTTGGTAATACTTGTGTAGCGATGAAGCTTACTTATGGCACAAGCTATATCAGGTTCTGCACAATTCATAATGTACATCAAACTTCAAACCACTCGAGCATATTCCAATTGAAATTTGCTTTGACCTTTATTCTTTACAAGAGTATGATATAAATCAATTGGCGTTTTTACTTTTTTAAAGTCCAAACATTTGAACTTTTCATGAACCTTTTTAATATAATGTGATTGAGACAAAGCTAGACCTTGAGGAGTCTATAGGATCTTAATTCACAAAATTAAATCGACAACTCCTAAGTCTTTCATATCAAACTTACTAGTAAGCATGCATTTAGTAGCATTTATATTAGCAATGTCGGTACTCATTAGCAACATATCATCCACATATAAACAAATAATGACTATTTGATTTGGAGTATTCTTAATGTAAACACATTTATTACACTCATTGATCTTGAAACCATTTGACAACATTGTTTGGTCAAATTTTGCATGTCATTGTTTTGGTGCTTGTTTTAGTCCGTAAAGTGACTTAACAAGTCGATACACCTTCTTTTATTTTCCGGGAGTTAAAACCCTTCAGGTTGTTCCATATAGATTTCTTTCTCTAAATCTCTATTTAAGAAGGTTGTCTTTACATTCATCTGATGGATTTGAAGGCCATACACAACGACCAACTCTACTAACACCCGGATAGATGTAATCCTTATTACCGACGAGTATGTGTCAAAGTAATCAAGACCTTCTCGTTGACTAAACCCTTTAACAACTAATCTTATCTTATATTTATTAATAGTACCATCAGCATTCATTTTTCTTTTGAAAATCCATTTAGAACCATAAAAGTTTATTTTCCTAGAGGAAGATCAACCAATTCTCAAGTATGATTACTTAATATGTATTCTATCTCACTATTGACTACCTCTTTCCATTATTGTGCTTCCAAGGAAGACATTGTACGTTTGAGGCTCATTTTCCATTAAGAATGCCAGAAAATCTGGTCCAAAGGAAGTGGCTGTCCTTTGACATTTACTACGTCTTGGATTTTCATCGTCAACCATACTTTTCTTTTCTTCTTCCCGAGGTCGCTTAGATTTTTTATTAGATGACTCACATTCTATTTTATACGGATAAATATTCTCAAAGAATTCAGCATTATTCGATTCAATTATCATATTAATATGAATGTCGGAAATTTTTGATTTATGAACCAGAAAACTACGACGACCCAAATGGTCATTACATGTTTTCCTCATCTGTTATGTACTTCTGAGGCCTTGAAAATCTCATTTTATATTTCCACAATTTGCGTGCGCAGTCTGGGCACGTAGCCGAAAATTGTTTGCATTGAAATATGTGAATTCTGTGAAAATTTGGAAGAATATTGATATTAATATTGATATAGTTGACTTTGGTCAACATTTTTGATAAACGGACCCGGACCCGAGTTTGGACGATCCCGAAAGATTCGTAGAAAAATATGGGACTCAGGCATGTGACCGGAGACGAATTCCGAGGCCTAGAACCTGAGATATGAATTTTTCTTTTATATTATTTTATGAAATTTTTAAGGAAAAATGAAAATGAAAATGAGTTTGAAAATATATTTATCGGACTCGTATTTTGGGTTCGACGCCTGGTACAGGTGTTAAATATGGGTTAAGCGCTATATGTAAAGTTTGGTCAAAATCGGACATCGTTTGACGTATTTCAGACCTATATATCAAAAATTAGAGATTGATAAACTTTGAAATGAAATTATGAGTTTTGAGGGGTGATTCTTTGAATTGATGTTATTTTAGTGATTGTGAGCACGTAATATTTGTCATAAGCAAACAAATTCTAATATAAAAATAAAAATAAGATTTTTGATGTCCAATTATGTGTTTAATTGAAATAATTTTGTGTTTGTGATTGAAATAATTTGAAATTAAAAACTTGAAAAAAGTTAATAAGAAAATGTCACAAAAATAAGGAAAATTAAAGAAAATTAACAAAAAATACAAAAATACCGGGAAAATCAAAGAAAATAGCAAAAATGTAATAAAATTCCAGAAAAATAAGAAAATAAAGAGAAACAACTATTGGAAATGAATACAAAAAAAAAGAAAATAAAATACAAAGAAAATAATTAAATACAAGAGAAAATACACAAAAATACAACAAAATTGGCCTATAATTCAAAAATACAGGCCCAAAGTGTAATAGCCCAAAGAAATTGGTCGTCCAGTCCAAATCTGAATCAAAATGACGTCGTGTGAAGACACCAAATTATAGCCGTTAAATATATTGATCTAATGGACCATATGAGGCGGTTTGAATAAAAAAGAAACGACGTCGTTGAAGGATTTAATCCTGGTCGTCCAAGGAGTTGATCAAACGGATGGTGTTAAGTCTCCTAAGATAATTAAACGACGTAGTCTATTGAATAAATCCTAGCCGTCCATATTTGGAGATCTAACGGAGGCCAGATCATCTCTCATTAATTGAAACGATGGCGTTTAAGGAAAATTAATCCTGGCCATTGATCATAATTGATCATAAGGCCAGGATCGTCCATGTCCAAAGGGGTATAAACGCCCCGTCTCTCATTCAGAGACCCATACATACACGCTTATACACACAGCCTCCCAAACCCTAGTCACTTGTCTCTTCTTCTTCATCTTCTTCAACCGTCTCTAATGGAGACTGGCCTGAATCCCTGGCCTGTTCCGGCCAAAAACAGCCTCAAAACATCCCTTCTTTCACTTTCACAAACCAAGACCACCCTGAAAATCCAAGAAAACCATAAAAGCCCCATCTTCTTGAAAGTCCGGTCACTGTAGCTTTTGCCGGTGACCTTAAACCTATGAATCAGCCTTCCAAATTTACATCCTGTGACCACTATAAGAAGATCTTTCACCCCATATAGTTGGTTTGCTTCGAATATCCCTGGAACTGTTCGAATCTTGCAAAGAAGTTCGCCGGAACACTATCTCCGGCGAACACCCAAACATAACCCACCCCCAAATGCATCCCAATAACAATCAGAACACCCATCTACCACAAAAAAACCCAAAAATAAACCCATTTGAGGAAATCTGGAAAATCAGACTTCATGTCTTTGAAAATCTTGAAGCCTGGAAAAAGAAAAGAAAAAGAAAGAAAGAAAAGAAAGAAGAAAGAAAAGAATAGGAGACAAATCCTGCAAGCTAAGTTTCATGCTCTTTGACTTCTTTGCTATTGTCTTCTAAAACTCTTGCATATGATTTCTTGCATGTCTTTTGCTTATTTGTCTTCTAAGACTTCTGTATATGATACTTTGCATGCTTTGACTATTTGTCTTCCAAATTTTCTATATATAATCTTCTGCATGTTCTTGACTGTTAGTCTTCTGAGTATTTCCAACCTATGGTAATCTCATGCCTAATATCTATCCTGTTCTTTATTCATAACTAATCTGTTTTAGCTCTTTAGGATTTTTTATAAGTTCAACACATGAATCTTGTTCAAATATGTTTCTTTATGTGATTTGTTCACTATGGCTAGTCTGAAATTACAATTTGATTGATTGGGATTCAACCATTATCAAACTTCTCTCTGAGTTCTAGTTAATTGAAAAATGATTTATGATTTAGGCTATGTGTGAAATACGACATGAATTGGCTATATTTGTAATTTGATTCATATGTTAGAATATCCTGAATTCTATTGTGCTTTGTGGTTTGGTTATAGCTGTAAAGATAAGTATAGCTTCTTTAGTTTAGTAATCTGGCTATTATTGAAAAATGACTTAATCTGGCTATTATTGAAAAATGACTTAGTCTGGCTACTATTGAAATAACTTGGACTGTGTGATTGGTCTGGCCATTTCTAAAACATTAAAGTGTTTAGTTCTGCAATCTATTTCTCGTCACATTTTAAAGGTTTAAGACAATTAAAAAGAGGTTAAAATTGAAAAAAAAAGACTAGGGTTAAAATCAGGCGGAATCTTAAATAGGTTATAAGATAGTGGCTAGTAGTTAAATAAGTATTGAACCTAAGATACCCTGGCCTTAGTAGGTCAGGAAAATAATAGGCAATAACAAGGGCATAATGGGAACCATGAATGGTATAATTGTGAATTAATTAAGCTTATAGGGATAAAATAGACTTTAATAACTAGTATTCCTGTAATTAGTCATAAGATAAAGGGTAAGATAGGCATAGTAAAAAGGTATAATTGAAATAATCCTTAGCATATGAGTGCAGCCTAGTAATAGACCCTTAATGGAATCATATAGAATTACCTAGAACCTTTCAGCAGGGGCTGGAAGGCATTTCGAGCTACAAATAGAGGTACTAAACTGTAATTAATAAGAAAATTAAGGGGAGGTAACTGAGAATAAGAATTTTGAATTTCCCCTTTCAAAATTCACACAAATCATCTATAAATAGGCTCCACTTGAGCATGAATAAGGGGTTACGAAATAAGAAGCTAGACGTTAGATATTGGGGTTGGAGAATTCTGAATTAGAGAAACACTGATTTGAATTGAAAGCTAGGAGTCGAGGGTTTCAAATTCTGGAGTTCTAGCTTGAACTTCCTGCTGTTCGATACTGTTGGATTCTATTGGATTTCTTCAATTCTATTTGCTAGCTTGCTTAATTGCTGGGTTTGAAGATTATACTTGGTTGTTATATTGCTTCTTTGCTTTGATTGTTCTTCTACTGTTCTGCTGCTGTAATCACTGACTATTCTTCATCTCATTGCCTAGACGCATAAGTTTCCTTTGCTGAACCAGGTACACTTTTTCTATCCAGAAATGTAATTGCCAGTTAATTGAAGGAAATGAAAGCTTTACGAGTTGCTCAAATGAAGTCTGATGCTGTATTTTCTATAGATTTATAGTTACAATGTATTAGATTTTACTGTAATTCAATAAGATAAATTGTAATAGCTAAACTATATGAAACTGAAACAATGTGATAGATAGTGTAGTGGCAGTGTAGATATAGCTATAATCATCGTTAAACTAGGTTAAAAAAATAGGGTGATTCGTGAACTTAACTAACTTAGTAAACAGGCTTAACAATCTAAAATAGCAATTAACTTATTTCTCTTAATTAGATTATGATAATTCGAAATAAGTAATCAAGTTACAGCATGTTCTGTCATTTAGTTTAGCTTAATAACAATCCAGAATAGTATAAGTTAGAATCAGTAATTAATAAACAATTCAAATTCGCATTGTTAAGTATCATATCACTGTTTAAAGTAGCTGAAATAGTAGTTTACTGTTTAAGTTCTATTAGTAATTGGTAATTAGAATCCAGAATTAATATTGATACACATGTACACCAGTTCCTTATGAAATAAAAATGCCATTGGTTGATTTATTTTATCGTTTAATGAATATTTGTATGTTAGTTATGAAATCTCTATTCTGTTTTGTATTCCTCTCGTCTGATTTGGGCTTAACTGATAGTATAGGCCCAGATCCAACTGGATTTATCGATGGGCTTCTGAATAACGATTTTTACATATATTGGGTTTCTGAAACCCAGTTGTGTGAACTTGACTATTAATATAGTCCACAATGTCTAGGCCGGGAAATGGAATATTGGGCCTGGATGTAATTCTGAAAATACAAAAACAGTGATATAATTAGGAGAAAAACCAAAAATAGGCAATATAGTACTCAATAGGATTGGACTTCTAAAATAACGGGACGAGCCTCGTATAAAAGAAAATACGCGAGGCCCCCATATGAACGTTAATAATTGATAGACTCGGGGAGACCGTTTAGCGAACTTCACAGTCTTTCCTAAAAGTATAATAAGCCGTAGTCATTATAGGAACGATCTAATGTACATTCCTTAACACGAGTGCACATTTATGTGACTCAAATCTTAAATCCCGGCGAAGCTAGAATGTATTAAAGTCATAGGCGTACTGGTTGCGGTGTGACTCGAAATGTGTTGTCGCAACGTCTCAAGTCGTTAAAATATCAAAACGAAACATTCACATTTTATAAAAGCGTATAACGAAATCAAATAAGGTCAAAAACAAAAGTTGAGCGACCGTGCTAAAACCACGGAACTCGGGAGTGCCTAATACCTTCTCCCGGGTTAGAAGAATTCCTTATCCGGATTTCTAGTTTCGCGGACTGTTTAAACAGAGTCAATATCCTCGGATTCGGGATTAACTGGTGACTTGGGACACCATTATTTTCCCAAGTGGCGACTCTGAAACTCTAAATAAATCCCATTCCGATTGTCCTTAAAGTGGAAAAACTCCTTCCTCGTTGATTATTATTATATCCTTTCCCAGGGTGTATTAGTAATTAACGGGGTATACCTTATTCCTTTTTTGGGAAAAAGAGGTAGTAAAAAGGGAGGTGTGACAGCTCTGGCGACTCTGCTGGGGATAAGCAACCCAGAACTTCGGTTCAGGGTTTAAGAATTCGAGCTCGATTGAATTGTCGTTCTTGATATTATTTGACTTTATTATATGCTTTGATCAATGTGTTACGTGTTTATCACTTTGATACTATGTGGATTGTATATAAAATTGTGCCGAAAACCCTTCTCTTCTTACCTCCGGGGATGTGCTTATTGGTTCAGACTCCCCTTTCTGTTAGTGTTATACCTTACATAAGAAAAAAAGGCTGGATAAGTTACAAATCCGAATGACCCTGCGGGTCCTCGATATGTAGCCCCCTCCTCGATCCGAGTTGTCCACTCAAGTACACGGTATAGCACCATAAAAACATGAGGATATTGAGCATAGATTTAGGATGTTTATTTGCATCATATCTGACTTAGGGGACTCAACACAGGGGTTGGGTCCGTCTAGGATAGGTGACCCGGAATATCAAAGACCGAGCATATTATATGTTGTATTAATTTGTTTTGGATTATTATGCGGACCGGCTAAATTCTTGAAAAACAAAAACAAAGAAAATTTTAGAATAAAAAATATCGAAACTCTGTCGAAACTTGAAAAGAAAGTGTGAGAATAGGTGGAACAATGCTGTTAAAATAATTGGTCACAAAATAATCTGACCGAACTACGCAGGTTTGATTATCGCCATTAGGTGGATAAGTAGGCAACCCTTGACGGGTCCAATGACCCTTTTAGAAAACGAGCAAAAAATGTTGAATTTTAGTTTTCAATAAATCAAAGTGATTGCTGTTTTTGGAAATAGCCGAATGTTCCGAAAGGACGCTGGAAGGCTATTTTTGCAAAAATGGCCACTTTCAAGTCATGTCTCTTTCTTTTTAAAATAAATAGCATGGAAAGGCTAATTCTTTCAAAATAATGAAAAATTGTCTTTGAAAAAATATTTTCCCTTTTTCTGAATAAAATCGCCTTTAATAAATGTGCAGGATGAGCACAATACAAAATGAACCCTTTGCTTTAATGAACAAAATCCCTTTGGAGTTGAGATTATGGTGGAACGATCTGGGCCAAGAGGGACATGTTTGGGTCAACCGATATCTAAAAGATCTTACTGGGTTGATGGACATAATACCCCGTGGTGATATCATTCAGGCTCTTGTTGCTTGTTGGGATCCTGCGCATAATGTGCTATATTTCTCAAATTTTGAGCTCACTCCTACATTAGAAGAAATTGCGTATTACATTGGGAAATGAGAGGTTCCCCTAAAGGATAAATACCTGGTGGCTCCGAGGGCAATTACAGTGCATAGATTCCTCGATTCCTTGAAAATTTCCAGGAACGTTCATAATGAAGACTTGGCTCATGGGTTTTGTACTTTGAGTTTCATCTACCGTAGATACGGTCATATCGGGGGATTTAACGACACTACGAACAAGCTCTGCAGTAAATCTAACCGAGTCAAGTGGGAAGAACATAGGCGATTCGCCTTTATGATGGCATTTCTAGGATTGGTCATATTCCCGAGGAAAGATGGAAATATTGATATAAGGGTCGCCGGGGTTGCCAGTACTCTTCTTGTGACGACCCGGCCCGTCGTCACGGGAATTACCACCCCGTTATGTTGTAATTACATAATTCATGCTTTTATATCATTGTTAGAGTCTATCGGGGAAGTTAGGAGTGAATTGGATTGAAAATGAGGCATATAGCCTTTTTGAAAGAAACTTGAATAAGGAAAGTCAACTCGGAGTTGACTATTTGGTTAGAGGGCTCGGAATCGGATTCGATGATTCGGTTAGTTCCGTGGGGTGATTTGTGACTTAGGGGAGCGATCGAAATTGAATTTGGAGGCCCGGTGTAGAAATAGGCTTGAATTGGCTAAGGTTGAATTTTTGGCGAAATCCGATCGATAGGTGAGATTTTGATCCGGGAGTAGGAATGGAATTCCGACAGTTGCAGTAGCTCCGTAGAGTCATTTTGGATCTGCTTGCAAAATTTCACGTCATTCTGAGGTCGTTTAGTCGGGTTTTTGATTGATTGTGTAATTCGGAATGTTTTTAGGAATTTAGGCTTGAATTTGATGCGAATTATGGGTTTTGATGTTGTTAGATGTGTCTTGAGGATTGGAGCAAGTTCGAATAAGGTATTAAGATGTGTTGGTGTGTTTGGATGAGGTCCCGGGGGCCTCGGGGTGTTTTCGGATGGCTAAACGGGAGAAAATGTGGAAAATTGCAGGTTTGGGATACTGGTCTTGTTGTTTTCGCTCCTGCAGAAATGGGAGCGCAGGAGCGACTTCGCAGGAGCGGACAGTGAGGCGCAAACGCGGAGTCGACCGTTGAAGCGGAGCCTGGCCAGCAGGGGCGGCTTCGCTGGTGCGAGAGGGCGTTCGCAGAAGCGGTCTTGAGAGAGATGGGGGAAAACCGCAGAAACGGACTTGTTGACCGCATAGGCGAGTCCGCAGAAGCGGACTCTTGATCGCGGAGGCGGAAAGGACCGCAGGGGCGGAAGAAATTCTGCAGAAGCAGACGCGCAGGGGCGGCTCATGGATCGCAGGAGCGGAATTGGCCAAATAGGCCTGGGTTCGCATAAATGACCAATTGGTCGCAGAAGCGGTTCCGCAGGGGCGGAAAATGGTCCGCAGAAGCGAAAATCGCAGTGAGTTAAGTGTATTAGAAGTTAGAAAATTTCCGAAACATTTCACACATTTGGGTCTCGGCTTAAGGAGGCGATTTGGGCGATTTTGAAGAGAAACTCAAGGGAAATCATCAGGTAACCAACTATGGACTTAAACTATGATTAGTATTGATAATATTATGCAATTATATCATGAAAATGGAGGAATTTGGGGTAATTTATGGAGGATTTAGCCCTAGGCTTGAACTTTAGAAAATCAAGGTTTTGAATGGGCAAATGGAGTCCGAATTTGGTAAATTT